>CANXYI011054522.1:0-11822 GCA_948208565.1 Hura crepitans
CTCTTGTCTCTTTGGGTTTCCGCACTTATATGTGCCACCCCTAAACATACACAATTCTCACCTTAGAAAAATTTTCAAAAATCACCTAGAGCTCTAAATGAAAATCTAAAACTATAGGAATTCTTAGAATACTCTAATCTATCTATACCAAAAATAAAAAATGGACTTGGAACACTTACACACAATTTGGTCACTATTCACCTAAGTGGTGAATCTCCCAAATTAAGCTCTTTTCCTCCATTTTCTTGGTGCAATTGACACCTATGGATGATGGAGGCTTATTTTCCTATAATTTTTATGAAGTTTAGAGGAGAGAGGAGAGAGAAATTAAAGGATTTGGTGGGGTAACCATAGTGGTGACATCGATTTTGTGAAGTTCTCCAAGGTTGAAGATGACTTTGGCACATGTAAGGAGGTTCACATGTGTAACCCCTTAAGTATGAAGGCTTGGTGGCATAAAATTAGGACACATGGCCATCTAATGGCTAAAATTCATTTTATATCACTTTTAGCTTCAAAAATTCACAAAAAATTCTCTGGGTCTCCAAAAATTCTCATTTCAATATTAAAAATCCTCAATTAGTGTAACTAGGGCTCACATAAAATTTCAAGTCAAAATTCAATAGTTGACTTTTTGGCACTTTTCACTCGCTAGAATAAAATATTCAGAAAAAATATCTATTGACCTCAGAAAATTATAATTCCTCCTTTATCATACTGATTAGAATTTTTGAGGTTCAGAGTATGGTATTTTTGAGTCCGTTCGAGCACCTCCCGAGTCTGTCCCAACCTAGACTCATTATATCTCCTCTTACAGTAGTTCTTGACCCGCAATGATTTATTGGTTCTGCTAAATTTTTAAATTCATTCATTTTCCCTATTTTCAGGTCTGTTAAAAGTTTTATGACCAATACGCTAGTCATTGGACTCATAATGACAATCCGCACCGCTAAGAATATCACTCGAGTCCAGAAGGTACTGTTCATAAGACCTTGATTGTCAATCGTTACAATTCTTCCCCTCTTAAGAAATTTTATCCTCAAAATTACTTGGGGTAAAACGATGAAGATACTGCATCTGCATCTACTCCTCACTTTCCCATGTCGCCTCGATTGTGTTGTGGTGTTTCCATAACACCTTTACAAGTGGAATCATCTTATTCTTTAGTTGCTCCACTTCCGTAACTAGGATGTACACTAGTTCTTCCTCATGCATCAAATCTAGCTGTACTTGTATTTCTTCAGCAGCTATCAGATATGAGGGATCTGACTGATACCGCCTTAACATAGATACATGATAGTTTGGGCCAAGGCAACCCTGAAAGGTGCCCAGACAGACTCATAAATAACACACCATGAACCTCAAAAATTCCAATAAGTATGATGAAAGAGAAATTATAATTTTTTTGAGGTCAATAGATATTTTTTTGAATATTTTATTCTAATGGGT
Source organism: Hura crepitans (assembly GCA_948208565.1). Lineage (NCBI taxonomy): Eukaryota > Viridiplantae > Streptophyta > Magnoliopsida > Malpighiales > Euphorbiaceae > Hura > Hura crepitans. The sequence goes on from CANXYI011054522.1 coordinate 1,450, forward strand.
GAATATTGCCAAAAAGTCAACAATTGAATTTTGACTTGAAATTTTACATGGACCCTAGTTACACTAATTGAGGATTTTTAAAATTGAAATGAGAATTTTTAGAGGCCTAGTGAATTTTTTCTAAATTTTTGAATTCATTCGTTTTCCTTATTTTTCGGCCCATCAAAGTTTTATAACCAATACGCCAGTCATTAGACTCGTAATGATGACCTTCACTGCGGGGAACATCACTCTAGCCTAGAAGGTACTATTCATAAGACCTTGACTATCGGGCATTACACTGTTCATATGGACCCATGATCTCCCATGATTGGTCATAAGTAAGGTGATTTTATGTAATCCCCACATTGATCATAGAAGCAAGTTGTCATTTTATACTATTTTATTTGGTATAACTGACAACTAACATGTTGTGATCATTGTGTTATCTTAATCCTCATTGCATGAACCTATCTTGAGGCACAATTATGCCTACACAAACTAAATATATTGATATGTATGTAACTTGACGTCTATACAGACCATGGTGTAATATTGCTTTTGCTTGACTCTTGTATATTATATATTGCATGCACCATATTGGTGTATTTAATTGTTGTTATATCAAGTGATTATAGTATGAATATCATTAGTATGATGGAACTAATATGTGGTTTGTATAGACTCCCTTTCATAAGGAATGTAGTCTATAGGGATGACCATGTTTTGTGTACATCGGTTTTGTAATATCTACACGGACTCCCTTTTCACATGAAGCATAGTCTATATGGATTATCATACTTTAGGCGTGTTTGTTTTGTTTTATAGTCTGCACGGACTCTCTCTCTCATGAGGACCATAATCCATATAGATGTATGTTTATAATCTCAGTCCTTGTAAATATATGTATAGGTTTATATGTTCTTTATGATTAATAAATTTGTAGTTTTCTCAGTGATAATCCCTTCTTAACATGCATCATGAGTCATTGAATGTTTATGTTAAATAAGTTGTTGTAGTTTTATCCTTTCTTTTGGACCTTACTGATAATTAGTTGGTATCACTAACCTTTTCTTTGAGTTGTGAAAAAGTCACTATTCTTACTGGATTGGAGGTTTAGACAAACATATTAACCATAATAAACAATAGTCTGTACAGACAGAGATCAAAGGCCATAATAAGTCCGCATAGACTTGACGACGTGAAGACAGGACCAATTATATGTCTTGTGTTATCTCATTTGTTTTTGTACGCTTTTAATTATCTTGGTTATTTTGAGTTGTAATAGGTAGCTTAATAACTTATTTTATATGCCAAAATCCTAACATCAAATCAAATGATTTTTTACCTAATTAATTGGAGTTTCCCTAAACAAAATGGTTTCAGTTTTCTTTAATAAAAGTCACAATGAAAAATGTATTTTAACAAAAGCCAATCTCCTAGAGATGGAAGTTGAGCAATTACTACCAATTCCTATGGAATTACAGGTAATTGTCAAGTCAAACAACCACTTATGAATGGCTTGATTTTTGGATTTCAACATAGATTAATGCTTGTTGTATATTCTGAATACTACGACCTATTTCTCTAAGTGAAAAGGTGACATAAATGCTTTATATAAATGCTTGCTTACATGATATGAGATTGATAAATGTTAGAATATAAAGGAAGTATACTATTAGGGCACAAATAAGATCTAATTTCGAACCCTTTTTGGGCATAATATTAGTGGTTTTGAAGTAGAGCAAGGTGGTGACTCCAAACACTAACTAGTCTCATCCCTAATAAAATACAATAAATCTACAACAACCCCTTCTTAAAATACTTGCACTCATCAAATTTAATAGAGATAATGTCATTGGCATACTGACCAAGCATAGTGAAATCCTTCTCATACTTGCCTATGGACTTCTGTCTTTGCTTGAGGTCCATGAATTCTTGCCTTTTATTATCAAGATAGTTTTCAAGGATATACTTCTTATGGAAATCAAATAAAAGGAACTCCCATGTCTAATCTTCCTCTCTAATGTGCTCAGTCAAGTTAACCTACCACTTGCTTACCTCCTCTTATAGCAAAGATGTAGCATAAATAACTTTTTTCTCTTATGTGCACCACATTTGCTTCATAATCTTTTTAGTATGATCTAACTAGTACTATACCTTTCCAAGCTCTAATGTGCCTTCACCTTTATAATCCGCTCCTATCTTCCTCACCCATTCAAAGTAGGTCATCTAAAGCACTAAAGAAACCTCTTACTACTATGGTACTAGTGGTGGTGGAGCAGCTACTATAGCTTATCTCAAAAGTTGTAGCATCTCCTATAGAAAAACTAGCAGAACTTGGGCTATAGATGATACCTACCTCACTACACTACTAGACACAGAGGCAAGTCTATCCAACTCTCATCCTATAAACATAGAAGCTTGTCCTTCTTCCTCTTTTTGGGGTGCACTACTCTTAACTCTAGGCACAAGAACATTTGATAAGCCATTTTACTCCTAAATTATGAATTATATAGATTTAATCACTATAACACTCTTATATTGCCCAAAAATGCCTAAATTAGAGCTCTGATACCATAAAATGTGACACCCCTTACCTGGCCTAATCGCTAGCTAGTCATTAAACATGACTAAAAAGTGCACACATAAGATGCTATTCAATCTCAATTCATACAACATTATTTAAAACAATCTTATCAATGAAGATTAAAAAATCAAAATGTGAGTTTTCAAAAAAATATTCAAAACCAAGTTACATATTCAAATTTGTGAATCCTCATGCCAAAATTTTGATAGCATAACAGTTGTGCCAGGCACTATCCCAAAATTTGAATAGTAACTTGTAATTAAGAAAAACACTTTTAAAACATTTCTCAATCATTTCCCATCTCTATGATCCTTCTATTCATTCTAAATTACACATCATCATAAAACTTAATCTCAACCTCAAAAAGAGATATCATAAAAGTTTAAAATATATGAAAGAACATAAATAGGGTTACAGAACTAGAAAACATAATTAAAATTATAGTACAAATAGTTTAGTCCCATAACTTAAACATTACAACATAAGAGTGCTTCTTCTACTATCTATAGAATTCATAACTAGCAATTTACAACAAAAATATACGAAAAGCAAAGCTTTTTCTTAATAGTCTTAGTGTCCCAAGGCTTCAGCTTAAGTGTCCTTCTTAACTATGCATCGCAAGTAAAAATGATGCACTAAGCAAATAGCTTAGTGGTGAAATCACATTAATTCATGCAATATAGCCATTTCATTATCATGCATTATCCTTTTCTTATTTGCAACAACATGCATAAGTCATAATAGGTAAAATGCTATACATAACATGCATAAGCTAAATGTCATTCTAAAATGGTATAAGTCACATAATAACTTGGAAAATACAATTCACATACGAATTTATTCATTATATGATTAATGAAAATTTTTATTATTAAACTTCTAATAAGATCATTATTGATTACCCATATGAGAAAAGCTCATATCCTATCGACAATAGGGGTGGATGGCCAATACGACCTTCATAAACTTGAAGGTTCATCTACCAATGTGGATCTAAAGATCAAATATATCATGAGACTTGAAGGTTAAACACAATAGGAGTTTAAAGACAAGCATAGTATTATGGCCATTATGACCATTTATGAACGCAAAGTTCATCAACCAATATGGATTTAAAGATCAAGATTATATGGGCTATTAGGTTAGGCTAAAAGTGAACTATAGACCAAAAACATAAAAAGCACCTTAGTGCCTTAGCAGTTGCTTATTATAACCCTAGTTGACTGATCAACCTATCCGTTTAGGTTGTTAAGAATATAGGCTATTATTATATTTATTTTTAGTTCCACTAATTTAAGTAAGCTTAAAATGGCTTTCAATCATGGTAAGGTAAATAAATGACATATTGGGTAATTTAGCAATTTTATGTATAAATTATGCTTATGCATATCATATTCATGAAATGCCACATTCCAATGTTACATTCACATCTTATGATCAATAATGAGTAATTGACCATGCATATCCATTTTATGCTTAATTTAAGCATTCATAAGCTTGGTCTGACCATTAAGGCCATTCGGCCACTAAGCACCAAGCAACAAACCATAATTCCAAATCTTTACATTATATCTCATGAACTAATGTTCATAAAGTCATGTTTGTGCTTAAGGAAACATACATCCTCACTCATGCATAAGCTTACAAGTAGATATACATGTTACTTAAACCTTGTAACATATCATATTTGAAATCTTTATGTCTATCCATCATGTGCATTCATGCATATGCATGCAACAAGACTAATTTACACCACTCATTCAGCCACCTATACCAATAAAAAGCTAAAACACATATAAGTGTCATAATATGCTCTATGTACATCCAACATGTCCTATAATAAGTATATGGTCCATTTTCATGCTTAATACATTTGTATGGTATGATAGATAACATTTATTCTATATACTTTCTTAATAATGAACATACACTATCATGCATCTAATATAACATAATTCTTATTTAAAAACAAATTATGTGCATTATATCATAGAGCACACATATACTTTAACATACAACATAGCCATTCGACCATAAGGCCTTTCTCAAACCAAAAGGGCAATTTTCATCATACAACATTATATAACTTAATTTCCATGTCAACTTTTAATAACCCACATTATAAACATGCATAATTAAACATACACATGCTTAGGCACTATTAGGGTCATTCGGCCATCATGCCAAAATCACTCATACATATTTTCTCCATCATTCCACACATATTCAAAGCATCATACATACATAATTACAAATCCTACATTCAGAATAACAATATTGACTCATAATTATTCACTTATATGGCATTTACTATTTATTCCCATACACATACATATTATGGAAATATAGAGGCTAAATGTAGACATCTTGATTTTAGGTCTAGGATTTTTATTAGGTATTTGGACTTTGACCTGACCTGAAAAGCTCACGGTGCGACCTAAAATGTGAAAAAAATGGGAATTTGTGGTGGAAGTGAAAGCCCAAGCCCGAAGCTGACACTGGTTCCAATGGGGGTGTGGGGGCAAAGCCCCCGTGGTATAGACCGATTCACTTTCTTTAGCCTATGATGATAACCAGAGGCAGGCTCAAACAACAAGGCAAGTAACTTAAAACCTAAGTCTACACAGACCAACATAGCATAAGTCTACATGGACTTACTGCTACGAGGTTTGCATGGATAAGCCAACACCCATGTCCGCACAGACTAATCCAACTTGGCCCAAAGCCCACGGACGAGAAGAAAAACCATGCCTAAGTCCATGCAGACTAAGCCGTACAAGTCTACATGAACCTACCGATGTAAAACTTCCTAAAGTGCAGAATTCCTATTCAGGCATTGAATCCTATTCCTATAAGGATTTTACCACCCCTGGATGGAAAACCCTTAAACTTAAGCTTATAAATACCCACTTTGGGGTATGAACCAAATAGAGTGAAGAGTCTCAATAAATTAAAAGAGGAGAACCTAAGGAGGATGCTAAGAATCAGAATTACAATGGCTAATAAACCCTTGAGGAATCACTCTTCTAGTCCAATTAACCCAGACTCAAAAATATATTCTTCTAAAACCTAACCATTATCTTATTGCTTGGTGCTCACTTCAAGGTAAGATCTGAGGCTTATCACTATGTATATTCTTATTGTTTCAAGGACCTATGATCTCTAAGGATTGATTATAAGTGAGGTGATTTTATGTAATCCCCACCTTGATCATAGGAGTAGGTCATCATTTTAATTATTTCGTATTGTAAAATTGTCTGTTTCTATATTATAAATATTCTATGATTTTTGTCCTAATCACACGGACTTATATGTGAGCATGTCTATGTCCACACGAACTAACACTTTTGATATATGCATAATTTATAATCCACACAGACTTATATGTGAACATGTCTAAGTTCGCATGGACAAACTCTATCATTATAGGCATGATTCGTCATTTGCATGAACTTAGGGTTAATAACATCATTATATCCATCTTATCTGTTGTGTTTTAATGTATTCTATTTACCATACTAATATGCCTGAAAATAATATTACCATGTATAATGATTCTATTCTCTAATATGTATATTGTTGATATAATGATACTGTTGTTCAATCCAAATGGGCTCCCTCTCATGAGGATTATAGTCTGCATGAACATACTTGTTTATTCCTATGTATATTCTTATCTAGTCCACACGGATATACATATTTTATTTCTATGTATTCTTTATCTGGTACCATTAACTGCTTTCTTTAAGTTGCATACAAGTGACCTATCTCACTAGAGTAAAAGTCAGAACAAATATATAACCTTATGAGCATTAGTCCATGTAGACATGTTCTAGAGCCTCATAGAGTCTGCACGGACCAGTCGACATACGGACATGACCAATTTTATATTTTGGATTATTTCTTTTGGTTTTGTACTATTTACACTTCATTGCTTATTTTAGGGTTGTAATAGCTAGTAAATAACTTATTTTACATGCTAAAACCTAATTTCACATCAAACGATTTTATACATAGTTAAATGGTGTTTTCCTTAACAAAATGGATTTGTATTTTCTTAATCAAAAGGCATAACAATAAAATGTATTTTTGAAGGCCAATTTCTTAGAGGTGGGAGTTGGGCAATTACCATTAATTCCTATGGAATAACGGGTAATTGTCAGGGCAAATAACAATTAATCAATAACCTAATTTCCAGATGTGTAAATATGTTTGTCATATGCTTTTAAATACTGCAATTTACTTCTTATACATGGAAAGGTAACATAATTGCTTTAAATATAATGCATGCTTATTCGAAAAGGGATTGATAAATGTTACAATATACAAAAAGGCATATTATTAGGGCATAAATAAGATCTAAATTTTGATCCTTTCTAGTACAAAAGATTAAAGGTCCTGGTGTAGAGGCTAGGTGGTGACTCCACTAACCACTCTTGTCCTTAGTAAAAATACATAATCTTTATAGTGGTGACTCTACTAGGGACTGAGAAATTTTAATCTGAAAGTGCCAAAATAATATGTCGTCTAAATATTATAATTTTTATCAATCCCATACATTACATCCTAGATAAACTGTGTCTTTTTTACCCTAGATGGTGTTGTGAACCATGACTCCATTTTTCATTCAAGAATGTAGAAGTGCTAGCATATCCACTACTCATAAGCCTCGTACCTTCGGGTATATGAAAAGGTGAACTAATCAATTGCTATTATCCTTAATCAGAAAGACCCATTAGGAGGGACCTCTACTTGTAGGAGCCTATAAGCTTTTGGATTAAAACCGTAAGCCCATGTAGTGAAGCTTAGCAATTTCTCCTAGGTTGTATGACCTTAAGTATGTGTGATTGCATTTATGATTGCTATATGGACCTAATTACATTTATCCTTATTTGAAGTGGGGGCACGCCCATTATGCCTTTTATCCGGGATAGGCCCACCGTAATTTCACATCAAATAAGATATAAATGTCTTAAGGTTGCTGCTTTGCTTGTGCTTTAAATATGAGAGGTTATTGGGCCTAATTAAGCCTATATTTGAACCTATGCATCCCCTGATGATGCTTAGGTAAGCCCACCTAGGAAGAATGACTAATATCACATGTGTGGGAGTAATAAGGTTAGAAGGCTTATTGCTTGTGTTTGTCTTTGTACATATAACATGTATCCTTTTTTATATACACATAATATTTCATTGTACCTACTACATAACATGAACTTTATACCCTTCTTGTTTTCTATCTACCATGTATATATCATGTTTCAATGTATATACCTAACTTTATAAATGACATAAACTTTGTGTCTTTCTTATATACCATGTATATCTCATACACTCTAGCATTTCATTTTAATACCTATGCACTATAAACACACTATATATAGACATAAGTATGCTTCACAGTAGCATGTACTACACATTAAATACTACTATATTATGATTTCTTACTCAAACATCATACTATGTATCCACATATTTACACCATTCATGCATAAGGCACATGCCACAAATTATGCATCATCTTAGACAAATCATACATCATCACTAACCCTTTGCTTTGTGGCCACCATTAATCCATCTTCAATCCACCAAAGAGAACGATCATGCCATGCAAATCATAACCAAACATATGTGCATTGCTTCATGCAACATTCAAACTTTAACCATTTCCATATACATACTACACTTAGCCATTACCAATATCCATCACCACATATCCATATACATATTACCCTTAGGCATTACTAATATCCATCTACCATATGTCCATATGCATTTGCAGTCACATTATGCCTAGGCATATCATGTCAACATCACATATTGTTTCCACAACATTATCTTATCCCATAACTTCATGCATACTTGTTAGGCTTGGTCATGCATTATTCATCTATGCATTCATATATCATCTATCTTATAGGCTTCATTCATTTTTGTACCATCTTACCCATGTGTAATGAAAACTTCACATCCATCACATACATTACATATCATATGCATCGTTAACCTTCAATCTTACAATCATCCATGTATAACATAGCATCATTAATGCTTGAAGCATGCATCATATCATACTAACAACTATATCATGCTAACTATATGGATTATCCTGCACTCAGGCTCTTCAAAAGAAAAGATTCACTCTTTTTATCTATTTCTTTTAACATTATCTATCTCCAAGATGTCCACTAGACCTAAAACTAAAGGCGAAAGTCAATTTATGACTAGAAGCATGTTTAACAAAGCAATGGCAACATTGGAACGAAGAATGATAGCACTCATAAAAGAAAAGATACAAGAGAAATTTAAAGTCCAACAACAAGGTGCCTTGAAGAACCCAACAAGCATGAACTCAACCACGGGGGCAAGCAATAACCAAAGAATTAAGCCAAGAATGATTTCTCATAGACTTCCCCATTTGAATAAGTCTTTGTCCATAATGCTCAAGGAATTAAAAGAAGAGAACCTCATTCATCCCTTAATACCTGAACATCACCCTTCACCACTTCCACCTAACCATCGTCATGACTTGTATTATGCCTATCACCAAAAGATTAGCTATTTGATTGACAATTGCAAAGCACTATATTAAGCCATCCATGACATCATAGATTATGGTGTGATACCTTACCCTGAAAATTGTCCATTACCAAACCTCACTAACATCCCTCTAATCTCTGAAAAATAAGGTTCTCTCTTTCTAACTTTCGGCCTGCCACCTCATGGACCAATTCTTGACCAACTACAAGATCCTGCCAATCAAGGATATGGAAGGATCCAATAAAGATATAGAGACTGCTGTAGCTTGCTCTTTTCTTTTGCTTCTATGTTAGAATGATTAAAGTTTAATAAAACATTATTTTGTTTTCTTCTTGAGCATCTTTGTGTATCGCATTCATTGTATAGCATTGCATAGCATGATACTCTTAAAAGTGAGTTGAGAGAATTAAAAAAAAATCAGCTTAATCCACATCTGTGGCAAACATTTCATAATGGCCTAACACTGTTACACATAATATTGAAGCTCAATACTTGATCTTTCCTTGTAAAGCATGAGAAATATCCCTGAATGAGAGGTGAGAGAAAGTAAATAATAAGCTAGGGGCAACTACACCTAAAAGAATGCCTTTTGTTCGAATCTTAAAAGAGGTCTAAATTCAACAAGCTCTCAATCTAAAGCATTAAATTCATTATAATGTTTATGGCAATTGCACTAAAAAACCAAACCTTTCTTGTTCCTTGTTCATATAAAAAATCAAAAGTTAGAAGGTACTAAATTCCAAAAGCCTACAATACCAAACAAATTTGCTTTAAGCCTTAAACAATAGAGCATTCCCTTTTCAACTATGGTTGCCCTGATTTTGAAAAGAAATGAGTTTCTAGTTCTCACTAGGCTTATCAATTAAGAAAATAAGTCTAGGTAAAAGTTAGGGAAATTGAAGAGAAAATATTTAGTTAGAAAATCGTCACGACTGACTAATAACAGGAATATCATCAATGCTGTACTGGGAAAGGTTGAAAAGATGACGTTTAACATTCAAAGATTTAAAATGTTTAGGGCATGAAGTTGGCATAAGTAATAAGCCTCTTGTTGATATAAAAACTCCTTCTCCTTAGCAAGAGCCCCAAAACATATCGAGCCATCTTAAATGGTGCAAGTCTAGACTCAATTCATTTAACAATACACCATCAGATCTTAGGCCTTAACCAAATATGTATAAGTTGAGTTAAAAAAATATAAAGAAGCTTACTAGGTTGAAAACCCATAAAAGGCAACTTGGGCAAAAATTAGATCATACCCTGC
>CANXYI011054547.1:0-13369 GCA_948208565.1 Hura crepitans
TTTTTTAATTTAAAATGTTTTATTTATATTATATCCCATATTATAGTCTTTTGTACTCATCATGAGCTATACTACTTATCATTTGTTGCCATACATGATTCCTTATACCTATATTTTATTTTGACTAATGTGCATGCTCATATGCATTATTATCATTCTAAAATAAACTTAACATACATAAAATTATTCTATTATTCTCAATCATGCTTAAGAATACATAACATAATTTACATGACACTCATAGGCTATTTTCAACACTTAACTCATCAACAAACACAAACTTTCTATATTATTTCATAAATGTGAACTATGATTAGGTACACTTACTAAAAATAACTAAATCTCATTTTAACATATCATTTTTAGTAGTTTAACCCCTCTAAGCAATGAAATTAACCAAGATTCATAAACTGTAATCACACATCCATTAAGTACTTTAAAATTATAAGTCTACTTGAATATATATTTGATTCAAAACATGCACATGCTAAATTTGACTTTAAATTTACATTGACAGCAAAACTCATAAGCCTAAATTCATTCACCATTTAGAATTAACACACTTAGATAACACTTTTAACCATGAAAATATGCAAACTTTTTACACAAACATACAAGAAAATAGAGTTACTAGCAAATTGTACTTGGATATACATACATCTTAGCTCAAAATTTCCCAAAATCATCAAGTTTTACTCTATTTTTTCCCTATCATTAGCTAAGAATTGGTCAATTGATGCTAAACTATAGTAGCATCTATATTTGTTATCCCATCTGCTTAGCACTCCAGACAACAAATTTTGCAATTTCATCCCTCAACACTTTAATAGTAGTAGCTTTTTATTGCTACCAAAAGCATCAACTACAATAGCCAAATAAGCCACAACTTCCATTTACCTATTCTGACTTGATAGAAGATACAAATTCACCGTCACACTTAATTCTTACATATAATAGTCCTTTAAATTCTATAATTACTAAAACAATAGCCTTACTTGCTACTAATACTTCTATATCCACTTCACTTAACTTCCTTTTGCCTTATAGTCTTACCAACTTCCTTGTTTTTACCTACTATAACGGCTACCATCAATTGTAATAAATTGTAACTCATTTTTGCTGCAATTCTACAGCTACCATTTGCTACAAAATTGCACCTATAGCAAAACTTAACTAGTAGATTCTAGTTCCTTCATAGTAGTAGAATAATCTAACAACAACACATATACAATCACCTAAAATAATCCTTTTGTCTAACCAATATCAAATGCTAAAACTTTAGCAACTTATAGTTTGTGTTCTAATAAGAAGAATACAAATAATTTTCTTAATTATTTTTTCCAATATATGTTTGTTATTTAAAATTAATGGCAATATAATCATTTTAAACTCAAAATGTTGAATGATTTCTCTATAGAACCCAAAGCTTATACATACCATCTTTTTGATTGATTTTATTCCAACGAAAATCACTTCTCACCTAGCCATACCATGTATAGCTATCCCTAACTACTCAATTACTCAAACTCATTATCATATAATTAAAATGAATACACCTACTTGGAACTAAATAAATTAATCCTAAAAGTCCCTCGTTTAACATCAAGTCCTGAATTTCGATAGTAGCAACCTCTATAATCTTTTCCTCTATTTCATTTTTTCAGACTGATCTTTTTGTTTTTATCAAATTCTATTAGAATTCCCATTTAAAACTTTAACTATTTGCTCTCCATTCTTTATTATTTCTTTAATTTTTGCCTTCTCTTTCTTTCTATTTCTCATTTCTTTAATTTCCCTATTTTCCATTCTTTACTATCGACAACTTTAGTAAGTTCTAGAGTTGTCTTTTAAACTCTATTCATTATATAACATTTTAAATACATCTAATTAGTCTTATACATATGTATATATAAAATCTTGAACAAAACACACTTATAATTCTTCCCTAATTCTTTTCCTTAATTTGTGGTTGCACTAATCCAACATAAATATCTCAACATTTTTGGGTGATTCTAGAGAAATCTGTATGCAAAAAATGACAACTTAAGAAAAAAGCTCAAATTCTTATTTTACCTTTTTCTAAAATCATCACATGCTTAAAGAAAATTCAAATTCTTGTTCCAAAATTCCATTTGGAATATTTGGATATCAAGTTATGAAATTCTTGCATCAATCTAAGCAAAAGCTTAAAAATTTTCATTCAATTCAGATTAATATTATACTGTTGTAAAGTTACCTTTTTTCATTTTTAACCCACTTAATGATCTCATTTCCAACATAGAATTCATCAATGATCTCTAAATAATTTATCCTTTCATTTAGTCTATTTTGTGTCCCGGGCATCGAGAACACTATTCACTCCCCTAAGAAGCACTATTCACCAAACCTAGGATTTTTAGGTGTTATATTTCTTCCCCTCTTAAAAGAACTTTATATGTGAAATTCCACTTGAATGCATATCCTTTTAAGCTATAACTTCCCCTCTTAGGTATCTTGAAGAAATCCATAATACATTTTTACTTGGTCCTTGAAATCTTTCTATTTATCTTTTCCTTATACTATGCCTATCACTATTATATAAGTACATCACATATGATTTAAATCATTATTCTCTTGCTATACTATCCAATCCTTAGTTCGTTGTTAACTAATTATCCACTTATGTGTTCATCATAATAACTTTCTATCATGGATGCCATTATATAACTAGTTCTATCTATACTAATGTGAATGACTCTTTTCCCTTGTCTCACTTTATCTTTAACCATATTAACCTTCATCTCAAATGTCTCAATCCTTCTTTAATTGTTCATTTATATTGGTGTATCCTATTAAATTTCCTTTTTAATTAGGGCAATAGGTGTATATTATGATTGAGTTATGATTATGTATATGCAATAATATATTTATGCATATGTATAATATATGTGATGTTAAGGATGCAATATGAATATGTAGGCTTTAATTATAATGCTCACATGATATGATACATCACCCAACCCTTATGCCTCTTGCATAATGAAAAATGACCTTTAATATTAAAAAAATTGATAGACATACTATGAGCATCAACTCTTATACCCTTAGGTACTACTTCTTTACAATGAGTTCATTCACATTTTTTCTCTTTATCCTTTATTAACATCTTTATATATGTCCTTTTACTTTCTTATATCAATGAACCTTCACATATTTAAGTAACACTCCTTTAAGATCATACCTCTATCCTGATACTAAACATTAATTGGTCATAACTCTCACCTAATTGTACTATAGCAACCTATTTTCTTCCTCTACCTCTCTTTGAGATCATACGAACTAATGTTATCTAGGTTTCTTCTAGTTCTAGAAAGCAACCTATCTAAAACCCATAAACATTCTTTTATACTGCCTGTAACCTTAGTCCTTTGGCATGTATATGATTCTTACATAAGCTTTACTTTAAGGAATGCTTAAAATGAAGCTTTGATACCACTAAATGTGATACCCCATATCTTGTTCAGTTTTTAAATGTCATAAGACTAAATTCTAACATCCTTCTTTCCATATTATTAAAAACTTTTTCTTTAAAACTCATAAGTCTTAAAACCTCATTAATCACACATGAAAAGCCTAGATAATAGGTTAAACTATTTAGGATACATGTGTCAAAATTTTGGTAGCATAACGGCTATTTAATAACACTATCCAAATTCTAAAACCTGTAAGAAAAGCAATTCTATATCTTATACCATCCAATTACATCACATAATTCATCAACCCCTATCAAATAATGAAACAACATACATTATACAACTCAGCCCATATCATAAGGAACCTCAAGCTATGACCATTAAACTATATTTATCATCACACTATTATATTTATCATTATATGATAGAAAACTACTTTATAATATTACAAAACCATAATTAATAAGTTAAAAAAATCAGTAAATAGCTTATATGAGTCAAGTGTCGTTATTCAAATATATAAACCAAATTACAAAATGTACATTATCAAAATATGTCCATAATCATGGCCTTTTATTCTTCTTTGACTTCATAACTCCCTTGACTATAAATGTTAAAAATCTTATGCTACACAACTATGATATATAAACCTATGCATCTCAAAACTACCAAAATGCACTAAGCAATACTCCTTAATGGTATATCCAAGTTTAACAAGCTATCACTCACATTCAAACATATAATGCAAATATAGCACTATGAATTATCAACAAATTATACATGAGTTTTTAAATAAAACTAGTCATGTTATTATATTACCATTCATATGAATTTATTTATAATAATAGTGATTAAACTTACCAATAGTGTAAATTTTCATACTTAAAGATTTCTCCTTTTTATAATTATAATGTATATACCTATAACATAAAAATAACACATATATAGCTTTTCCAATGGATTTGTGGATCCTAACATATACATACATCCAAGTAACAACTATAAAGAAACACTAACATAAATAAGCCTTTGTTGAATACTATGTCAAATAGGCCATTCAATATTATTTCGCGAGTAAAACATGCCATAACATATATATACATAAGAAACAATTTTAAGTTCGTAGTTAATCTTAAAATTTTAGTCTTTATTTATATATGTAACTCATTAATCTTTGCCTATAATTTTGTAGACAGGATATTGAAGCTAAATAACAAGATATCAGCTATAGAGGCCTCAATATATGTATGATGGCCTAAATTGATTTGATTAAAGACTCCACTTGCATAGTATATATGTAGTAGTCCTATGGACTTAATGGTGGCTGCACCGCTATAAATATGTGTGCTATTGCCCTATGGATGTCAATGGTGGTTGCACCCTTATAAATATATATGCAGTTGCCCTATGGATAATAACAGTGACTGCACCTACATGAAAGGCACTAAAGTACCTTAGCAGCTGCTATCTATCACTAGTTGATCGATCAACCTATCTAGACTAATTTGTCATACATTTTGGCCAACCAAATTATTTTATTAAGTTTCAAATACATTATATAGCTTATATCCATTCATCATTTTCTTTGGTCATCACATTACTAATTTGGGGTAACTAAGTTATTTTATCATGTTTCATTGACACATTATATGTGACATCCCTTATGCGATCCGGATGTTAGCTGGTCACTGAACCTGACTAAGGAATGCACACATAAATGCATTATCGAACTCTTATTATCATATCCCATCTTTAAAACATAATTAATTGATTATTGATGAAATGTTTAGCTTATAAAATTATAGGTTTACAAAAATTTTTCAAAAACTAGTTACTTTTCATATTTGAAAGTTCTCGTGTCAAAAATTTGGTAGCATAAAGGCTGTATCGGGACACTATCCTAAATATGAATAGTAACCTGCATAATAAAAAACATTTCTATAAACTTTTTCTCATCTTCCTTAACTCATGTGATCCTTCTAAACACCCAAAGTCCATTAGCATCACAAAAACAAAAACCATACATCAATTACCTCAACTTGTAATCAACATAGATAAAAAATCAACTTTTAAATAGTTAGACCTTTAAAGATCCAAGAATTAACATTTCATCTATTTTAGGTCCCATTCCCCAAAATTACATCCGTATAAGTGTAATCTAACTATACATCATAAAATTTAGATACAAATATAATAAAAGAATCCTTCTCTCTTGGAAACTTAATGATTTGAGGCTTCTGCTCAAATTTTCACCTTACCTACATATCACAAAAATAGATGATAGGCTAAGTAATAGCTTAGTAATCGATATAACTTGTGTAAATATGCCAATTAACATAAATCATTAATATATGAAATATGAATATTCCTATTATAACATGATATGCAACATTAAACATATTATGCATAATTATAATAACATAGCACAAAACATGTATATACTACTTTACAGAAATCTTACATCATTAAAACATGTCATACATTAAATCCATACGTTCAATATTCATTAATATCCATTTATTAAGCCCATACTCATAAAACAATTACACTATATATAAAAAAGTATTAATGGACCACTTAGGCCCTCAAAACCATGAGCCCTTGCATGCATTAAACCTGAAGGTTAGAAAAGCATAGACTCATAGGTCATCACACATCAAACTTAAAGGTCAAAACATAATGTTAAAGCATCAACACATATTAGACCCAAAGATCATAAATAGTATCTAAAGATCAACATATTAGACTTATAGTTTAGAATATAAAAAGTAACTCGAAGGTTCATGTATCATAACCCAAAGGCTATGAGGTACCAAAGTACCTTAGCAGTTGCTATGACTCCTAGCTGACTAGTTAATCTATCTAACTAGGCTATTTACTTGCATAGGCTATTAACCAATTTTTTTAGTTTCACCATATTAATATCACTTAATATTGCTTTTAATTAAATTAGTTTAGCCAACTAATGACTAAACTAGGACATAGTGTGATTATAAACTTGTTATGTTATTATGACATCCAAC
This sequence comes from Hura crepitans, assembly GCA_948208565.1. Classification (NCBI taxonomy): domain Eukaryota; kingdom Viridiplantae; phylum Streptophyta; class Magnoliopsida; order Malpighiales; family Euphorbiaceae; genus Hura; species Hura crepitans. The sequence goes on from CANXYI011054547.1 coordinate 6,476, forward strand.
ACCATTTTATAATGCAATAAATCAAATATTTGCAAGCATAGGCTAATAAACACATTATATCCATACTATTTCATTATAAATGCACTATGTATTCTTATGACATCATAAATGCCATAACATAAGCACACAGCTTATAAGCTTATGCACAAAATCATCATGTTAATAAATATGCCATTTACATGCTACTAAATCTTTCATCTCATTACATGCATGTCATATACATCATGAACATGCTATAGGCATACTAATAAAGCAATATGCCACATAAAACTCATACCACATCATAAATCCACAATATCATGCATTTAAGTGATAAAAGGACATATTATTGCATTACATCACTTTTATGTCATAAATACCCATAATATGTCTTAAACTCATTATGGCTAATTATAATATCATACGGCCAACCAATCAAAGATAATTCACTTCATTATGTATTTTTATGCATACAAATAGACATAGACATTAACATACATAGCATACATCAAAAATACCACTTACATGCCATAGGCTATTTGGCCACTCTCTCATAAAGAGCTTACACTTGCATTCTCTTTTTTTATCATACATACCTTTTTATTACACATGGTCATAATTATACAATTAACCATACATTTCATCTTATGCTTGTCATAAAGCATATACATACATAATTACTTCATAAGCAATATTTTATCCATTCATCTTACATACATATCATTACATATCCCAATCTCACATGAATATAACCAATTAGTCATTCACATATACAATTAATCATTTGCATGCTTATTATGCCATAGCACACATAGGCACACACATATATAGGCCATTCGACCGTTATGCTTCTCAACCCTTTATAATGTCATTCATCTCTTCATTCATCAATTTTCATGTCCATATGGTCAATTACATTCATTCATGGTTATACTTTATACAATCACACATATATGATGCATACATGCATATACATAAATATTGAAGCCAACATATACAAACATCATCACATGGCCATTTCAGCCATAGTCCCTTCTAAGGCTCTAAACATCTATCACATGTATTCATCATCATAAATTATGTCCACATAGATATTTTACACCATAATTATACATATATCACATTTTCTATACATTATGCGCCCTTACATACATATACATACATGGCCATATTTCTATAACACCAATATTCATTATTTTTATCCATTTAACCTTATAATTAATCTTAATATACATCATATCCATCACATCATAATTAAATGCAAACCATAATGTTAATTATACATTAAATACATAAATGACATTTATAGCACATTATGGAATTTCTAGTGCATAATAAAAATTACAAAAATTTAGTTGATTAGACATACCAAAAGAGTTGAAATGCACTCCTAAGGACTACTTACACCTTGTTCTTACCTTTGTCTCGAATTTTGATGATTTCCTTAATTGCCTACTACATATTCAATATGTAAAAATTTGCAATAAATTATACGGACACTAATAATGAAAACTAACCACATATATAGACTATTTGGCACCTAAGGAACATAAAAAAATGTCGGATTTTGAAAATTCTTAATTGAAAATTTTTGAGTCACTATTCACTGAGGTAAAAAATCAGGCCAAATACTTGATTTTTTGTGCAAATATAGGTGGAATCAATTTCTCAAGGTTATAGAGGCTTAAACTCAAGGCTTAAAAGGAAGAAACAGGGCAAAATCAAAGCTTGGAGGAGCAAAAATGGCTCCTCCCATTTTCTTCTCAGCGTCAATAGCAGCAAATGACAGAGGAGGAAGAAATATTCCTCTTTTAAATATTTGTTGACCCTTTTATACCATATGAATTTTTTTTTTCAATTTTTCTTTCCATATTTCTAACACATTTGAGGGACATATAATTGTCAATAATTCAAGCCTCAAAAGCCTATAAAAATCCATGCTCAAAAAATGCAAAAAAGCGATGAAAAACACAGTTTTTATGATTATCCATTTTAGTAAAAATAATTTTAGATCTTAAAAAATTTCAATTCTAGTGCCAATAGGCTAATTAGAATTTTTTAGTATCTGATTGTACAAGTCCCAAAATTTTCTAACCAACTTTCTGACTATTTTATAGTTCAACTAAAACTAGGTCACTATTCATGTGATGCTATCGTAAAACTTAACTGTCATTTTTAATCACCTAAATAACTTCAATCTAACTTCAAATTTTACTCAAATTTATGTTATAATTAATACTTTTATTTAGTAAAATTACTGCCCCTAACCTTGAGAAACACTATTCACATCTAGAGAAGTACTATTCATAACACCAAGATTTTTTCGGACGTTACATTATACATTAAGCAAATTGCACACATAAGCATGCCATTCTTTATACAACATAGACATATGGGCAATTTAATGACATACACACTACATTTTCTTTCTTTAAGGCCTTAATTATGTGTATGCTTTATCATTTACATACCATAAACATAAAAGCAAAATAATAACATTTAATTACACTCATCAACTTATCAATTTGTCTCATTGTTTCAGCCATCATTTACCATTCAATTAGTGAACTACATCATGTAACTTAGCATAATACATAATCACAAGTTAGCATCATAAAGTTAATACTTATACCATAACATACACTTAAGAGCAATTTGCATCATAATAGTAACATAATAATTTACACCGGTATATAAAAATATGACTCTCTTTCATTCATTCCTACTACACTTTGCATGTTAAACACATTCATAATCAAAGAGTACATTTTAATATAAATGAATCTTTACCCCTTTAAAAAGTGCTCATATATCTTGTTCACAATATCTTATTAGCATGTTCATGTATTCTAAGTTACTGTGTTCATTTTTGTTCACATTCATATAAAAAGATATATAATTTACATTGAATTCCCACTAGATTACCTTATTTTCGTATAACTAATTCACTTGAGCACATGCTTAACTGCATCTTCAATCTGTACATTTAACATGTCTTATTCAAAATCAAAATGTTTTATTTCTATTATATCCCATATTATTGTCTTTTGTACCAATCATGAACTATATTACTTATCATTTTTGGCCATACATGATTCCTTATACCTATAACTTGTTTTAACTAGCATGTATACTTATATGCATTATTATAACTTGGAATTTAGCCCCTTCAAGTAATGAAATTAACCAAGATTCATAACATGCAATCACACATCCACTAAGAACTTCAAAATTCCAAGTTTACTTAAATATATACTTGATTCAACACATGCACATACTAAAATTTAAATTTAAATTTACATGGACTACAAAAATGATAAGCTTAAAGTCATTCACCATTTAGAATTAACATAGACTTTGATAACACTTATTAACCATGCCAATATGCAAGTTTTTTACATAAACAAATATGTAAATAGAGTTACAAACTAATTAAGCTTAGATATACATACTTGTTAGCTCAAAAATTCCAAAAGTCATTAAGTTCTACTCTACTTCTTCCCTATCATTAGCTAAAAATTGGTCGAATAATGCTTAACTATAATAATATCTCTATTTATTATCCCACCTATTTAGCAATCGACACAACAAATTCTGCAATTTCATCCCTTAACACTTCAGTAGTAGTAGCTTTTTGTTACTACCAAATCTACAGCTTTAATTATAGTAGGCAAACACCTAACAACCTCCATTTATGCATTCTAAATTGACTAAAGAACCCAACTCACTATTGTACCCAAATTCACACTTAATTTTTACATATAATAGTCTTTTGAATTCTACAATTACTAAAATAGTAGTCTTACTTGCTGCCAACACTTCTATATCCACTTCACTTACCTTGTATTTACCTTACAGTCTCACTAACTTCCCAGTTCTTACACTTTATAGTAGCCACCTTCAATTGCAATAAATTACAACTCACTTTTACTGCAATTCTGTAGCTACCATTTGTAGCAAAACTACACTTGCTATAAAATTCACCCAATAGATTCCAATTCCTTCACAATAGTATAATAATCTAGCAACCAATCTTGATTGTCAAAACTTTAATAGCTTTTAGTTTGAGTTCACCAATTAGAAGATTACTGACAATCCTCTTAATTATTTTTTAAGCAATGTTTATCTTTGGCTATTTAAAATTTGTAGCAATAAAATCATTTTAGACAAAAAAAAAGACTAATTCAATTTCTCTATGGAACCTCAAACCTATAAATATGATCTTATGACTTGATTTCATTCCCACAAGAATTATTTCTCATCCAATTATACTATATACATCTATCCCTAACTACTCAATTACTCAAACTCATTTTCATACAATTAAAATTAATATACTTACTTGGAACTAAAGAAATTAATTTAATAGGTCCTTTGTTTAATACCGAATCTCAAATTCTGATAGTAGCAACCTCTATCATTTTTTCCTCTATTTTATTTTTTTGGACTTTTTTTTTGTTGATTTCTCCTTGAATTGCCATTTAAAACTTTAACTATATAGTCCATATTCTTTTTTTCTTTTGTTTTCTAACTTCTCATTCTTTCTTTTTCTCATTGCTTTTATTTCTTTTTTTTTTCTTTCTTTGTAATCGATAACTCTAGTAATTCTAGAGTTGTCTTATAATGTCTATCCATTTTATGGCATTTTTAATGCATCTAATTAATCCCCCCTTATAATTCCTCCCCAATTCTTTTCCTTAATTTGTGGTTCCACTAATCTAAGATAAACATCTTTAACATTTTCGGGTGATTCCTAAGAAATCTATATGCAAATAATGATATCATAAAAGAAAAGCTCAAATTCCTATTTTACCTCATTATAAAATCATCCTGCTCTTAGAGAAAATTCAAATTCTTGTTCCAAAATTTTGTTTGGATTTTTCAAATATCAATTCGTGAAATTCCAGCATCAATCTGAGCAAAAACTTAAAAAAATTCAATTTAGATTAATATAAGACTGTCGTAAAGCTCCCATTTTTCATTTTTAACACATTAATGATCTCATTTCTAGTTTTGAATTTAGCCATGATCCTTAAATAATTTGTCTAATCATTTAGTACATTTTATGCCTCCAGCATCAGGGAATGATATTCACACTTAAGAAGCACAATTCACTAAATTGGGGATTCTTAAATGTTAAATAAGGATTTTTGGGCCTTAAAACTACAACAAGCATGGACATATCAAAGCTATTTTTTTATTAGAAAAAGAATGTTAAGAAGTAAAAAAAAGAAAGCCATTGTAGCAATATAGAGTGACAGTGACAATTCTAGTGATAGCTTTTCTAAAGTAGACTAAGAGAGAGAAAATATTGGTCAATGGCATGTTTAAAGGAAGTGGTCTAGATAATTACACTAGAAGTATCCAAACCAGAAAGAGAACTTAATGACAATGAGGTAAGTATCTCTAATGACACTTTAAATGATTATGAAAACATATTGCATTACTTTGAAGAAATTCCATAATACCTATTTCGCATTCCATGATGGAACTTAGTAAAGTAGTTTTGCAACACATATAAAGACATTTAATAGAACATGCAAATTTAATATGAAGGACATAAACAAAGTGAGCCAAAAAATTTGCTTTTAATATAAAAAAGAACATTTTCGTTTCCAATTTAGAACATTTTTATGGTTTTAAAGCATTAACATAGGTAGGTCCTTGTGTCACTAATTTGGCATTATAATGGCTATTTGGGACTTTGCTAAAAAATTTTTACATGTATGAAAACAATTCTAAAACTCACTTACATCCTAAAACCTCTTTTTAAACCCCAATCTTTATAAGAACATTATCACTTAAAAATCTATATCTGACATTATGCTATTTGAAGCCAACTAATCACACTAACCAAAATACTTTATGAGTTACACATACTCACACACACACAACACATGCACAAATACCACACTAACCAATTAAATCATTACTATTGGATATAAAACATCATTACTTTAAAAATTACCTACATGATAAAACATTATACATATTTAAAATTTAGAATCCTTAATATAATAAATTGTCAACAAATAGAAGTCTAAAAAACTCTCTCTATTATGCTCTTATTTGTTTATAATTTTTGATGCAGTGTCTAGCTATACCCTCTACTTCTATAGCTCTAAGCTTATACCTATGCAAAGGAAAATCCCCACATTAAGCATAATCACTTAGTGATGTATAGCCTACTCCATACAACTAATTACAAGCCATTTTTACTAGTTATATATAACTAAGCAACCTAAAGATAAAGCTTCTTATGAGCATGAGTTACATAATGCTAAAATGAATGCTAAAGTAATTAATAATCTTTATTATGGTCTTAATGTTGATACATTAAATAGAGTCTTTGCTTATGATACATTACAAGAATTGTTGGATAAACTTATTGTTACATATGAAAGAGCATATCAAGTTAGAGACTCTAGACTTCATGTTCTAATGAGTGAATATAAAGAATTCAATAAAAAGCCTAATGAAACTATTTCTTAAATGAGTGATAGATTTGTCAAAATCACTAGTGCATTAAAAGGCTTGGCTAGGTCATTACAACAACTTTGGCTCACTTATTGCTTTTGAGCTTACCATCAAAGCTCAAGATAAGAAAAGGGATTGAAGTAAAAAAAAAGAAAAGAAGAAAATCATTGATACTGTAACACCCCTATAGGGTCCCTGTAGAAACCCGATAATAGGTGCACCTACAATCCTACCTTTCACCTTGTTTTGTCATAATCCTATATCCACTTGAGACCTTAGGCCCTATATTTAGCCTCAATATAAATATTACGTAACAAATTACCCAAGTACTTATTCATTAATGCCAACCACTTATCATACAAATATAGAATGTAAATAAATTACTAACCCACAACAGCTAATAAGCATGTTGGACACATAACCTACAGTTTATTACAT
>CANXYI011054602.1:0-12930 GCA_948208565.1 Hura crepitans
CTCGACCAACTAAGGCTTGATACCAACACTCCCATCATTTTTATATCAACTATATTAGAAACTATTACTTCCTTACCTAATTCATTCTATAGACTTAGCATGTGCACACACACAAGCTTTCAGTCAAAAGAAGGTCAAGACCATTTCATTATTTCCTTCACCAATTCATCACACAATTCATTCATAAAGCATAAAATTAACATCAATATAGGCATAACACTTTTTACCCACACTAACCACCCTAACCATGACTTCCATACAAGATTTCTACACCAATTGTTCATGAATTCTAATTTACATGCTTCTAATACTTTTAATTCACATACCTCTCCAACAAGGAAGGCTTATCCTACACTTTAAGCTTGTGAATAGCCTTGTTACACCTCACTTTTCTTCATTCTCCATTCACACCTCCTCCCCTTAGAAATTTCATAGAAAATTCCATAAGTCCCTAAATGAAAATCCAAGACTATAGGCATTCTTATAATGGTAAAATCATCTAAGAAATAAATTAGAAAGGAAGGAAACACTTACACACACAAAAGTTGTTTCTAAGCACCCTTTATGTACACTTGTACACCTTTTGAATTTTCTTTAGTTCTTTGAACTTCTATGGCCTCCAAACCATTCAAAAATCAATTCATAACTTGTCAAAGGAATTTTTGGTGGCAATTGGTGGCTATTTTAGGCTTGAGAAGCAATGAAAATAGTAAAAGGGAGGTGTTATTGGTGTTAAGAAAAAAAGGAAGAAGAAAGGAGAAAATGGCTGGGTGGTGGAGTGGCAATGCCAAGTGGACATATTAGTGTAACCATAAGGTATTTATAGTGGTTGAGGTGGCTTTGGTTGGGACACATACCACTCTAGCTTTTCGAAATTGCTTGATTTTGACATAAACTTTAGGGAATTTTTAAAAATCACTCGGATCTCCAAAATTTTCATGTTTATTTTAAGAATCCTCAATTGGTCCTATTTAGAGACTTGTAAAATTTCACTTCCGATTCCCTCAAAAGGATAGTTAACCAATTGCCTCAGTTTATATGCAAAAATCAAAATTAAGGAAAAGTTACAAGTGACCTCAGAATTCAAAAATTCCTTCACTAATGGACTTAAGGGGATTTTTAACCTTTTGGGCATGGTATTATTAGGTCTATCTATGCACATCTTGGGTCATTATCGGCCTGAATCCATCTGAGCCAATGGCCCACTAGATTACAACATAAAATAATTTATTAGTTTTACTAAATATTTAAATTAAACCATTTTCATCATTTTCTAACCCCTCAAAGTTTCATGGCCAGTACGCCTCATTTTAAGCCTTATAAAGGTGACTTAGCACTTCGGCACACTTCCCAAGCCCCAAAAGTGCTATTCATAGAACCTCAGCTCATGGGCATTACATCCTAGAATCTTCTAAAGGTAAGAAAAGACAAAAGTTCCTTGTTTTGAAGTAGGAAAAAAGATTTGTGTTTGAATATGAAATAAATTTTGCAAGATTGAGTCGATATGAAGAGGAATTTGTACCTATTAAAGAGGAAAGGTGCAAGAGGTTCCTGAAAGTTCTTAATAAGGAGTTACACATACAAATAACCAACCTAAAGGTTTCAAACTTTGTAATTTTAGTAATAGTAGCCTATGATATGGAAAAGATGTTGTAGGAAAAGAGGGACTTTTACTAGAAGAAGAGGCCTTTCACACTAAGTCCGGCTAGCTCAACACCTGTAGCTAATAAGAGGAAGAAAAAGACCCAGTCTCAGTGTTAGCTAATGCAACATTCATAGAGATAGCCCCAGTCATAGCAGTCTAGTCAGGCTTCTACATCTAGGCCTTGACCACCTCAAGAAGCCTCTAGTGCCTTAGCATCAGCACCTAGGGGTACACCCCTAACATGTCAAACTTGTACTAGAAGACATCAAAGTCAATTTTGGTACATAAGAAGAGGAGAGTGTTTCACTTATGGGGCTAGAGACAATTACCTGAGGATTGTCCTTAGAGGTAGACCTAAGCTGCCTAGACTTAGGCATCAGTAGTACCCTAAAACTAGACGCAGAGATAGAATAGAGAAGACCAGTCGAGTAGTAGTCAGGGGACCGGTCAGAGGCATGGGCACTAGCTAAACAATATGCTATAAGAGCTCGTAAGGAGGCAAAGGCTCTAAATGTCATTATTAACACTTTTTATTTATTTGATACACTAGTTTTTGCCTTAATATATCCTAGATCCACTCACTCTTATATTTGCACCACATAAGCACAAGATAAGGGTTTAGAACCAGAGTCTATAGGCATAGACATTGAAGTAAGCAATCTAATTAGACTAAGTGTGATAATGAATAAAGTATACAAACATTATCCTCTAGTGATCTAGAAACAATGATTCCCTGCAAACTTCATTGAACTCTTTTTTCCATGAATTTAACATCATCTTCGATATGGATTAGTTATCTAAACACTAGGCTATTATTGTCAGTGGACACAAGAGGCTTACCCTCAAAACAATAGAGGGATATGAAGTGACAATTGTGAGTGGGAGAAATCCTTTGAATAACCTCATCTTAGCCATTATAGCTAGGTGACTCATTTGTAAGGGTTGTGAAGCATACCTAGCCTATGTGATTGACACTAGCAACTCCACACCTAACATTTATCACATCCAAGTTATGTCTAAATTTTTTTATAAGTTCCCTAAAGAGCTACTAGGACTACCTCTACAGTGGGAGATTGATTTTGAAATTGAATTATATCCTAGTACTTCACCTGTATCTATTACACCATATATAATGACGCCTTCAGAGTTGAAAGAATTGAAGATATAATTGTAAGAATTGCTAGACAAATGTTTTATTAGACCAAGTACTTCACCTTGGGGAGCACTTGTGCTCTTTGTAAAGATGAAAGATAGGTCACTTCAGCTGTGTATTGATTATAAGCAATTAAATAAGGTGACTATGAAAAATAAATATCCTTTTCCTAGGATTGATAATATTTTTTATCAGCTTCGAGGTACCAATATATTTTCTAAGATTAATTTGAGGTTAGGATATCATCAGCTGAGGATTAAAGAGGTTCATATAATATAAGATTGCATTCAGAACTAGATACAAGCATTATATGTTCTTAGTGATGCTATTTGGACTCACTAATGCTCTAGTAGCCTTCAAGGGTTTAACGAATAGAGTTTTTCAACCTTATTTGTGTGATAGCCCCTACTAAATCTTTGAAGAAACTTGACAAGCAAGGCACTTTCTCGATAGTTTACCCATCATAGGATTGCTCTAGGAGAAAACTCCTTAACACTTATGGACTATTCTAGAATTTTATCAGATATTGCTTAGATGTCCAATCTAATCCTTAATCATATTCATACATGGTTCGATAGACTCAGACAAGGCATATACAAACACTTTATAGGTTATAAAAAATTAGGCAGCGTAACAGCTACTTGATTGACATACAAAAAAAAGTTTTCACTTGTTAAAACACTTCTATGAGCAAATAACTCTTAAACCTCTTTTTGGACCTTTTTGGTCCCTAAATCAATCATCAGCCAACATCAGACACTTATTCACATATCAACATTAACACATAGGGCCTCAGGTCCACAATTATCAAGTTCACACATAAATGAACAAACACCACAATAGTTTATGTACATCACATATAGGTTATATATATAAACATAGTAGCTTGTAAGCATGCTAACCCAAACCTATAGGGTATTACATGAGTGCCACTATTAGAAGAAAGAAAACAACTTTCTTTACCCTTTAACTATTGTATAGCTACATTGCACAATCACTAAGGTTGGCTTGCTTATCTTTGTTACTTGTGCACCACAACATAGGTACACTGAGTATAAAACTCAATAAGTAAGTCTAAACCATTTAAGACATGCATTAATACACACATACAACTATAAATAATAGTCTAGGTGTTGTGTGTGAGCCACATGCCAAATGGTTAATGTCATATGAGCGTATGTCTTATTTCTTCAAAATTACCAAAATGGCAATATGATAATGTTATTTAGTTTCTTTCTATAATTCATTCAATCAATCCATTATTTCTAAGTGTATTATTAGATAATTAAATAGGCCTAACTAGGAAAACCACACTTACAAACACTAAAACAAGAGGGAACTAAAAGATGTGCAATGGCCCATATTTTAGACCTTGACTATTGCAATAGCCTAATATAGCCTATATGGATCAATTCATAAGAACCTCTTAAGGGGCAAAATATTGAGTAATTATGCATAGGGATTAGCCAACTGATTATGTCAAATAATTTCTTCGGGTCTGCCCAACAGACTAGTGTAGTGGCCTCTCTAGGGACCTTAACCACTGCATCAGCTATAATCTTATAAATAGACATTAACATCAATATTGTCATCTACCCTACAGACTAATGCAATGGCTTAATAATGAACCTCAGCCACTGCACCGGTCCAATCTGCTAATCAGACAGTCTAGTAGCTGCTAATCCTTAAGTTAATTAGTCAACCCATCCAGTTGGTGTCTAACTAATGGGCCATATGACCTCATTTTAAGTTCATTTATTTACTTATCACCTTTTTATAATATTATGATGTGAAAAATAAACAAATAAAATTTTTTATCAAATAATCAATTTTTGACTTGGACAGTTATAGGTCATTTTTAACCCTACCGGGCAAATATAGGTAAAATTTCCTGTCACTTTTTGACTCAATTCTAGAGGAATAATTACAAGCATATAAAATATTGTCTAGCCCATTATTTTGACTCAATTATATTCATGTTAAATAGTCATTTTAATTATAGCCCCAAAATCACATTTTATGGGATAGTTTTAGGTCATTTTCTTAATTTCGATGGCCATTTTAGGATTTATTTTAAGTTATTTTTTAGTGCCAATTGCACTAATGATCACATAATTACATAGGCCTAAAGCTAACCTCAAAGAAGAACATCTATTTTCCATACAAATGGCTTACATGCTAACTTACAAAAACATCACATTTTAGGTCACTTTAAGGTACATTTCCATGCCTAAAATTAATCCATTTTTATACACCATTTTTCAAGGCATTTTAAGTCATCTTTAAGTTCATTCTTCACTCTTTTTCCATGCTTAAAAAATGTCCCATATGTTACTCATTTCATGCCACACTAAACATGCATATCAACCTAAATCATGCCATATACGAGATGCCACAAATGCCATGTCATTGCACACATAAAAGCAAATTAGACCATACCTCATTTTCATGTCAACTTACCTCGGCAAGCTCTCGACCACAAGATCCATTTTGCCTTATGCATGCTCTCTATCTAATTAAAAAATATTTATGCACACTTAGACATCACACAAATATGTCTCTACACTTATTATGCTTTTACCATGCAAATTAAGCTAACATACCTTATACATATGCCTCGACCATATTACCTACACACACACACAAGCTTTAACTCACTAAATTCTTCACTTACACCTCACATGTCATCAATAGCAACTCAAAAACCATTCCATAAACTATATACACAAACTATACACTCACTTTCACACTAAGACACCTCTCGACCAAATGGAGTTACCTACTAAAACTTCACAAGTTTGCTAGTTACACCTAAAGTTTAATCGTCATTCATGTCAAAAACCTTAAATATCATGCCATAACACCATTTCAAGCTATACACACACACACACACACACCCCACATATAAAGCTCTCAGCTAAGAAAGAGATTCACCCTTCCATGCATTATTTTCACCTAAAGTCCATCCCAAACATTCATTCCCTATATTATTAGTCCAATTACATACATAGTTCCTCAAATCACACACTTTAGCCACCTATTTTACCAATTCCATACAAAATTTCTAAGCTTCACTCATGGAAATTCAACCACATATGCTTTAAATGGATTAAATTCACTTACCTCACTACTAAGGGAGTTAAAATCCACTCTTCTAGCTTAAAGAAAATCAACCAATCCTCACTTTAAGCTTTGACTTCTATACACGCCATAAGCCTTTCAAAAATTCACCAAAATTCACACACACCTTTAAAATAAATTCCAATAATATAAATATTTTTAGATTTATCAAATCCCCTAGGAAATAAAATAAAAAAGGGCTAAAATCGTTATAGATAAGAAGTTCCTTTGATGAACACCTTAAGTAACCTTGAATTTCCTTGAGTTTTAGCCACTCCTATGGCTTCGAACACCTTTAAAAATCAATTCCTAACATATTAAGATGATTTTTAATAGCAATAGACATAAGAGAAAGCTTGAAAAGGAGGATGAAAATGGTGAATTATGCTGGAAATGGCATTAACTGTAACGAGAGGAAAAAAAAGAAGAAAGATAAAGGGTGAGTGGAAATGGCCAAGTGGCTACCCATGTGTGACTTTGGCCCTTTTATAATGGCTGAGGTGGCACAGTGGGCCCATACATTACCTGAACAACCCAAAAAAACTCGATTTCAATAGAAATTTTGGGGAATTTCAAAAAATCATTTGAACCTCCAAAAATTATTATGTTTATTTTAAAAATCCTTAATTGGTCCCATTTAGAGCCTTGTAAAATTTCATGGCCAAATTTCATTGATAGGGCAGCTAACTAACTCCCTCGATTTATGTGCAAAACCTTAAAAATTAGAAAATTTGCAAATGACCTCAAAATTAAAAAATTCCTTCACTAATAGACTAAGGAGAATTTTTAACCTTTAGGGTGTGGCATTTTTAGGTCTATCTGAGTATATCTCGAGCAATTCCTGAGTTGACTCCATTTAAGCCTACAACCCATTAGGTTACAGCCTAAAATAATTTATTGGTTATATTAAATCTTTAAATTAAGTTAACTTCATCATTTTATGGCCCCCTCAAAGTTTCATAACCAGTGCCCCTATGTCGAGCCTTATCTCGATTTATGGGCATTATAGTTGTGATCAATTTATGGTGGTGTTTATTATTGACATTTTGATGTATTCTAAGACTAGGGAGGAATATGGACAACACCTCAGAGTAGTGTTATAAACTTTAAGAGAGAAGCAGTTGTATGCTAAACTGAGTGAATATGAATTTTGGCCAGATGAAGTGGCTTTCCAAAGCCATATTATGTGAGTAGAAGGCATCAGAGCAGATCCTGACAAGGTTAAAGCTATGTTGGGATAGGAACCTCTTAAGAATGTGACTGAGATTTAGAGTTTCCTAGGATTGACTGGTTACTACAAAAGGTTCGTAAAGGGTTTTTTAATGATTGCAACACCACTGACTAGGTTGATAAGGAAGAATGTAAAGTTTGAAAGGGATGACAAATGTCAGGAGAGTTTTGATGGATTGAATACAATGCTGACTGAAGCACCTATCCTTGTTCAACTTGAATAGGGAAGGACTTTGTCATTTATAGTGATGCTTCACATGATAGACTAGGATGTGTTCTAATATAAAAGGCTAAGGTAAAAACATATGCTTTTAGATAGCTAAAGCCATATGAGAGGAATTATTCTATTTATGTTCTGGAGTTGGCGACAATTGTTTTTGCCTTGAAAATTTAGAGGCATTATTTGCATGGTGAAAAGTGCTACATTTAAATTGATAATAAGAGTTTGAAATATCCCTTTACCTAGAATGAGTTAAACTTAAGGTAGTGATAGTGGTTAGAGTTGATCAAGGATTATGATTGCCTTATAGGCTACCACCCAAAAAAGGCTAATGTAGTTAGGAATGCATTAAGCTAAAATGTAATAGTGATAATGAGAGCATTGAATGTTATAATGGAATATACGGAGAAAGATGTCATCTTAGTTGAATTACAAATCATGCTTGATTTTAAGTAGCAGATAAAAAGGGCACAGGCATGAGATGGATAGTTGACACATATTTAAAGTAATGTCAAATAAGGGAAGATTATAGAGTTTGAACTAAGAAAGGATGGATGTTTATATTACCATGGTAGGTTGTGTGTACCTAATATAGATGACTTCATAACACAAATTTTGAGAGAGGCACATGAATCTCTCTATTCTATGTATCTAGGCATTACAAAGGTGTACCTAGATTTAAAACCTCATTATTGGTGGTTAGAGATGAAGCATGATGTAGATGAATATGTAGCCAAGTGTCTGACATGTTAGCAAGTAAAGGTTGGGCATCAAGTTCCTTCTAGATTGTTATATCCAATAACAATACTAGAATTGAAATGGGAAAGGTTACTATGGATTTTGTAATGGGATTACCACTGACTAGGAACAAATATGATGTTGTGTAGATGATTGTAGATAGGTTGACGAAGACAACACTTTTTATTCCTATAAAGATGGACTACTCCTTGGGGAAGCTAGCATGATGAAATTGTGAGACTTTATGGTGTGCTAATAGCCATAATTTTAGATAGAGATCCTCGATTCACTTTTAAGTTTTGGAAGAAGTTTCATGAAGCTCATGGTACTAGACTGATATATATTACATCTTTTCACCCTTAGACAAATAGGCAATCAGAATGGGTGATACAAGTATTAAAAGACATGTTACCTAGCTATGTGATAAAGTTCAAGGGAAGCTAGGACTAATACTTGTCTTTAGCTGAATTTACATATAATAACAATCATCAAGCTAGTTTAGGCATGGCACCCTATGAGGCATTATATGGTAGAAGGTGTAGAACTCCTCTTTGTTGGAGTGAAATAGTTGAAATCAAGATTATGGGGATTGATTTTATCAAGGTTATAGAGGATAAAGTCAAGATTATAAGAGACAAATTGAAAGCTGCCACGTATTGATAGAAATCATATGCGGACTTGAAAAAAATGGATACAAAATATGAAGTGGGTGAGAAAGTTTTCCTAAAAGTATCATCATTGAAGAAGGTACTTAGATTTGGCAAGAAAAGAAAGCTTAGTCTTAGATTCATTGGTCCATTTAAGATTATAGAATGTGTGGAGCCAGTGGCATACAAGCTAGCCTTACCACTTGAGTTATAGCAGATCCATGATGTGTTCTATGTATCGATGCTTAGGTGATACAGATCTATTCCAACACATGTAATACCTATAAAAGAGGTCTAAGTATAGCTAGATTTGACTTATGAGGAAGAACCACTACAAGTTCTAGCTTGAAAAGTGAAGCAGTTGTGAAATAAAACCATACCACTAGTTAAAAGTGTTATAGAAGCATCACAATATAGAAGAAGCTACTTAAGAAAGCGAGGAGTAAATGTAGGCTCAATATCAAGATTTATTTCATCAGTTAACTTCAGGGACAAAATTATATAGAGGAGAAGAATTACAATGCCCATAAATTGGGGCTTTATAAACAATACCTTTGGGACTTGAATAGCATCATTGGGGAGCCGAGACACCTTCTTACGGCCTAAGAAGGGGCGTACTAGTCATGAAACTTTGATGGGCCAAAAAATAAGTAAAATGGATTAATTTAAAATTTTAGCAGAACTAATAATTCATTTTAGGCTATAAGATAGTGAATCGTGGCCTTAGATGGACTTAGCCTTGGAATGACCTAAGATATGCTCAAAAAGACCAAAAAATATTATACCCTAAAGGTGAAAAACTCCATTGAGTTTATTGGTGAAGGAATTTTAATTTTTTGATGTTGTTTCATAATTTTTTAAAAGTTCCTAATTTTTTGAGAAATTAGTTAACCAACTTGTCAATGGAATTCTGATGTGAAATTTTACAAGGCCCTAATTAGGTCTAATCAAGGATTTTTAAAAGAAACATAATGATTTTTAGAGGTCCAAATGAATTTTAAAAACTGCTCAAAATTACAGCTAAAAAATCAAGTTTTTTGGGTCACTCAGGCAGCATGTGTCGCCACCCACTCACCACTATAAAAGGCTTTATTTTCCATGTGTACTTCTATTCACTTGCCAAATCATCTCCCCCTCTACCATCTCTACCCTTCTCCCTCCCTTAGCTATTGATGCCACTAGCAGCAAAAATCCTCCATTTTTTATCCTTTTCTTTCTTAATTCCCCATAAAATCCTTACTAACAATCAAGAAAAATATGAAAAAAATTATCCATCAGGCTTTTAGATTCTATAGCTATCCATAGGAGTTGGAAAAATTCACTCAAGCTTAAGTTATACATATAATGGCTTAAAAATTCAACTATGGTGTAAGCGACCTTTCCTTGCTTTTTATTTTAGTTTTAAGTAGTTCTTCTAATTCTAAGAATTTCCATGCTTTTAGATTTTAAATTTGAGCCTTGTATGATATTTATGGAATTTTCTAAGTTAGGAATGGTGTTATGTAGGTGTACGGTAAAATCATGGTGAACAAGGGAATTGAGCCATCCAAAGTGTATGAAAGGATTTAAGATTGATTTAGGTATAGGAATTTGATATAATTCTAGCATGGCATGATGTGTGTCGATGGGAATTGTCATGAAATAATGTATTGAAATGTTGTATTGATCATGTATATGTATAGACTGTTGGTATAAGCATGGCATGATGTTGCTTATACATAAAAAGGATGGTTTGTATGTGAAATTTGTAAGAAAAGTGTATGTATGTGTATGATCCTAAATCAGTTGAGAGGTATAGTCATAGTGTTATGGCATGTGAATAATGATATGGCATATTTTTATGGTGGACATGATGAGAAATGTAATTAATATTGGTGTGTGCATGTTAAAATGATGAGAAAAATACATGTGTGTGAATGATTATGATATGGCTGAGAGGAATGCTTGATATACCATGGCATGGCATGTATGGTAAGGTATGTACACATGTATGTGCATAGTGGTGCATATGGTGTGTGACATGTATGTGGCATGAAATGTGTGTGAACATGTTATTAAATATGGTATAATGTATGGTAAATAAAGGTAGTGTAAATGTGTTAATAATTTTGTGTAGAAATGGAATGGAAATGACATGAAAAAATAGTACTTCAATTGACATAAAATGGCTTGAAAAGTGGTACGTAATTTAAGCCCTTAGTGTAATTAGTTTGATGACACTTTGAGATCAATATTGTTGACATATTGGGATGAATAGTATGAGATCATATATGGCCTAGTATGGCATGGAAAAGAGACTTGTAATTGCATAATAAAGTGCCAAATGAATAGTGAAAATGGACCTATAACTGTCTAGTGGAAAAAATGACTTACAACTGTCCAGTGAAAAATTAGCATACTAAAATGACCTATAACTATGAATTAATCACCTAAAAATAAATTAAATAAGTGATCTATAATTGAATAAAAGAATTAATTAATAAATAATGACCCAATAGTTTGACACCCTCTTAATGGGTTGACTGATCAACTAGGGATTAGTAGCTACTAGAGGTATTAATCCTTTTAGGCTTTATCAGTGTGATAATGTAGGAAGGTGTAGCTATTAAGGTCTTAATATTTAGGCCTTGCATACTCGGGTATTGGGACGTCTACTGAACTGATCCCTGCTACCCACTTGCTTGATTATGGATATTAGGAGGTCCCACAAGGCTAATCCCTACTATCCACTAGAATTGCCTGATATTGATTTTTAGGATATTATGAGGTCCATAGACTGATTCCTACTATCCTTATTGTCTGGTATTAGGAGGTTCATGTGAACTGATCCCCACTATTAGACTAGGTAGGTGCAACTACTGAGTCCAAAATATGGACCACTACATAACTTTGGATTTCCCTTTTATCTAGTGTCTTAAAGAGTTATCTACCTAATCGAGCTTGAATAATAAAAAGAAATTTAATAAACCAGGATTGTAAATGATAATAGGACTAATGAATAGATAAAATAATGGTATGAGACTGATAAATTAAATAATGAGATAGGATAATAAAATAATATTATTTTATGACATGGACTTCATATGATGCTATATGCACTCATGACATGTGTGATATGCATGTATGCTTGCATGGCATGTTTTTATTATATCAAATTCACCATTAAGTTTCATACTCAGCGTATCAGTATTTTAGTGCGCAAGTAGTTAAAGATAGCTATACAGCCTCTATAGATTTTGTTGTGTAGTAGTGAAGCAATTAAGGGTACAAGTTTTTATCTTTTTGATGGGTTATAGAGGGCACTCATATATGTAATATGGGTTTTGGGCATAGTTAGCATAGTAGTTGACGTTGTCTATAAATCTTAAGCTTAAAGCAGATGATTGTATAAAAGGCTTTTTATCTTAATGTTTTATTTTCTATATTTTCTGATGATTGTGGGCCTAAGGCCCTGTGTGTTATCTGAGACTTGGATGATGATGTATGATGATGGAGGACTAGAAGGGTCTAGGTGATTATATATGTGGATGATATTATTTGAAGTGCTTTTTCATAGGTCTATATTTTTTGAAATGTGACCCAGGTAGCCGTTATGCTGCTTGAATTTTTGTGGAATTAATTACTAACCAAAAAATGGATCATCATGTTTTTTATATCCTATATAATGATATTTAGGGATTAAACTAGAGTTTTAGGAAACATATGTTAGATAAATAGACATAATCATAAGTGTTAAATGAATGAGGGCTCAAAGAAATTTTAGGATGGGTGACCAAATAGGAACTGGCACTGCTTATCAAGTTTCTTAAAGAATCAGGTAGGGGTGTTACATTATAACTATCTATCTCTATTTGCAGCCTTCACACCTATAAACTTTTATGTTCATTTATATATCTTTGATTGTTCTATGTGTTGAATATGTACCTTTGTTCTTTATAATATTTCTAGATCGATGAGCAAGTGGATCTTCATCAATGTCGTAATAGATATATCATCAAGTAATGCATATGCATACATGCACATTCCATACATATGCAATCACATTCAATCATCTCCTACTAAGAACTACCTAAACCTACTCTAATATCACTAAATGTAACCCTTTCTACCTTATCCATTAGATGGTCTAAGTAAGAGATGCCACTTCATAGAAGGTTACCCATCTTTGTCTTACTCT
>CANXYI011054701.1:0-18678 GCA_948208565.1 Hura crepitans
TAGCAGCGATGGATAGAGTTAATCAAGGACTATGATTGATTGATTGACTACCATCCAGGAAAAACAAATGTGGTTGTAGATGTCTTAAGTAGGAAGCTTATTGCTACCTTGAAGCTTATGCATACCAGAGTAGAGTATACAGCAGAGGATGCAGTGTTGGCTGAGATACAAGCTAAAGCTAACTTTAGGCAGTAGAAAAAGGAAGCTCAGTTGAGAGATGAATAGATGGTGCAAACTGTGAGTAAAGTTAATGAGGGGAAGGCAACAAGATTTGAGTTAAGTGATGATGGAAACCTATACTATCAGAATAGGCTATGTGTACTAGATGTGGATGGGTTGAGAGTGCAGATCTTAAAGAAAGCTCATGAAGCCTCATATTCCATGCACCCAGGAAGCACAAAAATATACCTTAGGTTGAAATCCCACTATTGGTGGCCAGGAATGAACCAAGAGGTAGCTAAATATGTGGTTCGATGTTTGACATGTCAACAGGTGAAAGCAGAACACCAGGTTCCTTTTGGATTGTTACATTCGATAGCAATTCCAGAGTGGAAATGAGAGAAGGTCACCATAGATTTTGTAATGGGATTGCCATTGACTAAAAGCAAATGTGATGCGATATGGGTGATAGTAGACAGGTTGATAAAGATAGCCCACTTCATACTAGTGCGGATGGATTATTCTTTAGAGAAGCTAGTTAGATTGTATATTAATAAGATCGTGTAATTACATGGAGAACCAGTAGCCATAATCTTAGATCGAGAGCCGATATTTACTTTTAGGTTTTGGAAGAAGTTACAGAAAGCATTGGATACTCGATCGACATATAACATGGCCTTTCATCCTTAGACGGATGGACAATCAAAATGGGTTATACAAGTGTTGGAAGATATGTTGTGTAGCTGTGCGATAGGATTCAAAGGCAATTGGGATCAATATTTATCATTGGCTGAGTTTGCTTACAACAACAGTCACCAAGCTAGCTTAGGAATGGCACCTTATGAAGCTTTGTATGGTAGAAGGTGTAGGACTCCTCTTTGTTAGAGTGAAGTGGGAGAAATCAAGATTATTGGATTTGACTTCATCAGAGATGTCGAGGAGAAAGTTAAGACCATAAGAGAGAGATTGAAAGTTGCTTCAGATCGGCAGAAATCATATGTCGACTTGAAAAGACGGGATATCGAGTACGGGGTTGTTGATTGAGTGTTCTTAAAAGTATTGCCCTGAAAGATGATGCTCAGGTTTGGTAAGAAAGGGAAACTCAATCCCAGATTCATTAGGCCTTACAAGATCATAGAGAGAGTGGGACCCTTGGCATACAGATTGGCATTGCCACCTAAGTTGCAGCAGATACATGACGTCTTCCATGTATCGATTTTGAGGTGATACAGATCAGATCCATCGCATGTGATAGCTATAGAGGAGATACAAGTACAACTAGATTTGACATATGAAGAGTGCAGATTCTAGCAAAGGAAGTGAAGTAGCTGAGGAACAAATCTATTCCTTTCGTGAAGGTGTTATGGAGGCACCACAA
This sequence comes from Hura crepitans, assembly GCA_948208565.1. Lineage (NCBI taxonomy): Eukaryota > Viridiplantae > Streptophyta > Magnoliopsida > Malpighiales > Euphorbiaceae > Hura > Hura crepitans. Next base: position 1,538 of record CANXYI011054701.1, read on the forward strand.
CGTGACAGAGGCAACATGGGAAAGCGAGGAATAGATGAGGTTGTAGTATTCGCTTCTCTTCACCATAGGTAATTTCGAGGATGAAATTTCTTAAGAGGGAAAAAATTGTAATGCTTATATGTCTAAGTTTTATGAACAGTACCTTCTAAGGCCAAGTGGCGTTCCCTGCAGTGTGGGGCATCGCCACGAGGCCAAAAAGGGGCGTATTGGTCATAAAACTTTGACGAGCCTGAAAATGGCTAAAATGAATGAATTTAAAAATTTAGCAGAATCAATAAATTATTTTGGATTAAGAACTAGTGTATAAGGAGATAAAATGAGTTTGTGTCGGGATAGCCTCGGGATGTACCTGGACGGACCCAAAAATACAATACCTTGAAGCTCAAAAATTCCAATGAACATGATGGAGAAGGAATTTTAATTTTCTGAGATCGTTTGATATTTTTTCTGAATATTTTGTTCTAGTAGGTGAATAGTGTCAAAAAGTTCATAGTGGAATTTTGACTTGAAGTTTTATGTGGGACTTAGTGACACTAATTGAGGATTTTTAAAACTAAAATGAGTATTTTTGGAGGTCTAAAGAAATTTTTAAAAATTTCTGAAGTTTAAAAAGAAATCGAGAGAAAACGAGTCATTGGATAGCCACGTATCGTAATTGGGGCCACCCACCTACCCCTATATAAGGGTCCACACATGTGCAAGGGTCACATGTGTGAACCCTTCATCTTCCTCCCTAATTCCCCTAAAAACCTGACGCCATACACTTTCTCTCCTCTATTCCTTTTTCCTTTATTTTCTCTCTCCTCTCACCACTAATTTTCTCATAAAACATAGGGTTCTTGACCTCCACGACCTCTTAAAGCCAATTCCTCTGACAAAAAGTGAAATCAGAGGCTAAAGAGATAGGAATTTCACCTTGGTGAATAGTGTAAAATTTGGTGTAAGTGTTTTTCTTTCAATTTTTATTTCTGTTTTAGGTAGGTTAGGGTATTCTAAGAATAGCCATGGTATTAGATTTCCATTTGGAGATGTGTAGAATTTTTTAGAATTTTTCGAAGCTAGGATTGTGTATGTTTAGGTTCAAAGGAAGCCATTGAAGGGGAGCAAGGTTTTAAGCCTCCAAGTGGTGGAGAAAAAGGTGTTTTCACACCCTAGGTATGTGGAATAGATTTAAATTGAGTATGTCATATGGTTTGTCATGAAAATATGCATATTGGTGTATGGAAATGTATGTCTATGGTGTAGGCATATCATTAAGGTAAAGTAATAATATAGCTATGCTAATGAGGTCAAAATAATAGGTTATGCATGAAATTTGGTAAAGAATTTAGGTGTATATGTATATACATGGTGTGGCCGAATGGTATGTGAGGTATAGATGCATGGTGTGGCATGTGTAGTGATGTATATGGCATGTTAGGTGGGATAATGGCATGTAAATGGGGTGTGTAAACCATACTTGAAAGTGAATAATGACATTAAAATATATGGCATGAAATCTTGATAGATAATGACCTAATTGAGTATGTAAAGTGTATCTAAGTAGTGACTAAGAGATTAATGTGAACATGTGTACCATTTAGTGGCCTAAGTATGAAATATGGTTCATGAAAGATTATATGAGGAAATGATGTACGTGTAATGAATTTAGAGTTGGTATGGTTGGTACCATGGAAGGCATAAAATTAAAAATTTACCAAATGAATAGTAACATGCTCGTAAACTTACTAAATGAATAGTGATTTTTGCGATGATAGGTAAAACATGACATTTTGTGTGTAATATTGCATATAATGTGGTCTAATGGCATAGTGAACATAAGATCTAGTAAAAGCAAGGGTAAATGCCCTGAATTGGTAATGAATAGTAATTTGGCCTATCAGTTAGACACCCATTGGATGGGTTGACCGATCAATTAGGGAGTTAGCAGTTGTTAGGCAGTTTAGTCCTCCTGGGGCCACTATTATTTGTTGGATGTGGTGAGTGCAGCCGTCGAGGTTCTTGAGATGAACCCTGCACACTCGGGTATTGGGAGGTCCACTTAGGCTGATCCTTGCTACCCATTTGATGTCTGTGGATATTGGGAGGTCCCATAGGGCTGATCCCTGCTATCTGCTAGTCTGGTATTGAGAGGTTATGAACTGATCCTTGCTAACGAGCAGGGTAGGTACAGCTACCAAGGTCTAAAATGGGGGCCATAACACAGGATAGATCTTGCTATCCAGTGTGTTAAAGTGTCATCTATCTATTATGGGCCTAAAATGTACTAAACTTAATTATGAACTAAACATATGGACCTTAACTGAGTAAAAGAATTGGAAAATAATTAATAGGGCAACTGACATCTAGACTGATGTATTGCATGACCATAGTGGATAAGATATAAATGCATATGACTACATGACTCATGTGTGTGTTTACATGTGTGACATACTTTATTTTATCTATTCCACCACTGAGTTTATACTCAGCATGTCTGTGTTTCGATACGCAGGCTATAGATTAGTTAGCTAATCAACTTCAGCAAGAGCCCGTGTAGTTGCTCGGAGTCTTTTGGGTACCTTTTTCTTACTCTTTTTGTTTTAGGTTGATAGGCACTCATGTATAGTAGGTAGTGTGTGTAAAGTATAAAACTTTGTTAGTAACACTGAATAGTTGTATAAATCTAGTTTCAATATATATATGTATAATATATATGTTCATGTTTGTCTGTATATGGGTCTGAGACCCTGTGTGTTGATTGATGTGACCTTAGGGGACTAGGAGGGTCCAGAAGGGGAGTTATGGACGATAGTTGTTTTAGAAGTGTTTTCATGTAGGAAATTTTTGGGTTTTTCACCCGGGTAGCCATTATGCTACTCGATTTTTTGTGAATGGTTAACAGTCATAATCTAGTGTTTTTAATATACTAAGATAGGTAGTAATAAAAGATTATTCTGGAAGAAACACTAAAAGGTTAAGTTCGGTTAAAGTTGATCAAAGTCACATAAAGGTTAAACGATAGGTCCCTAGGGAAATCTAATGATGGGTGACCTCATAGGAAGTAGCGCTTTTTGCCTGTTTTCTTTAGGTATGGGTAGGAGGTGTTACAATAAGTGAAGCTATAAACATGATAAGCTTTTCTCATGCTTATGAGTACTTATTGAGCTATTGAGACCATTGATAATGCAATTTGATAAGTGGCCTTGAAATGGCACGTTGTTATGCAACTATATGCATACTATGGACATATTACTACATCTAAATGAATGAAAGGAGTATAGTGATGTAATTGATATTATGAGATGGTATTGAACACTGAAATGCCCATGTATGCTTATACTAACAATAGCATTAAGACAAGTTGGCAAGCTAATATGATTTTAGTAGTATTGCATCATTGCCTCTTTTATGAAATCATTGTAGCTGGTGTAGCCACGTAAGCTCAGAGAGCATTACACAACTGATATTTGTAGTGGGTATAGCCATGTAAGCCTAGAGGATACTATGCAATTGATTATTGTGCGGGCATAGTTGCATAAGCTCTAAAAGCTCTGTGTAACTATCTAATTGATATATTGATTTATAGGCATGGACATGTAATTCCTAAGGACACCATACAACCCATTATTCAGTTTATAAGGGTATAGGATACATTGGGCTATGTAAAGAAAGGTAAAGGATCATGAATGTTAATAGTGAACTTGTATATCAATGGCATGTTAATATGACATTGTATCCTACTTTATTTGCATGAAATGAATAACTGAAATAGATTTAGTTTATTCAATGACTATGCATGTATTACGGTAATGTACTTGTGCATAATGACAACCACTCATGAGGTAAGAGCATGCATGTACAATAAAAGCTCAACTATGTGTAACACTCTTACCCGATTCCTAAAGAAACCCAATAAGAATGCTACTTCCCATATGGTCACCTATCCTAAAATTACTCTTGGATTCCATTCATTTAACACTTAGTGATTGCATTATAATTAACATATTGGACTATTATTTTCAGATCTTTCATTATATTATCATTTTATTAATCAAAATACACTTAAAAACTTTCGTTTTGTTTAAAAAATATTTTGTAGAAAATCGAACATCATAAAAGCTACCTAGTTTAAAAACTAAAAATTTTTTTATGAAGAAAATCACACTTCTATATATCAGTCATCACTTCACATCCATATAGACCCATCTGGTCATCTCAACTCAGCATTCACAAATATAAAATCATTGCACATACATCACAGGCACACAAGGTCTCAGACCCATCATAAAATAGAAACAACAGACAACGATAATCATATATATATATATATATATCATTACATACCTATATTTATTTTTAACTTTTTATTATCATTTACATACCATAAGTTATGACAATATTCACTTTTAGTATTCTTACCCAAACCCATATTCTAGCTATACATGAGTACACACTCTTAATTACAGACTAAAACTATATAGAGAATTATACCCTAAAAATACTTTTCAGCTATAGAGGCTTGACTTTTCTCGTGCTTCCTATCTTCTACTTGCACATCGAAACACTGAAACACCGAGTATAACTCAGTGGTGAACTTGAAGAAATGTAATATGCATGCACACACTTGCAGATGCAACCATCCAATTATAGACAATATACAACAGTTCAAATGTTTAATAAACACTATAGATCATATATAACAATGCATATGTTCATCTGATATATTTTCATTCTCGTAATCACATTATCGTTTATTTCATCACGTAGTTAAATTTTTCATAATATAACTTAAATTTAGTATGGCCCATACTGATAGACTACATCTAAGGATACTGGATAATGAAAATGAAAAATTATGCAGTGGCCCACATTTTAGACCTTGGTAGCTGTACCTACCTATCATATAGTGGCTCTCATTAAACTTTGATGCCTATACTTGTGCTATTGTATAGTGGCTCACATTGAACCTCGATGGATGTACCCGTATTATAGTATATAGTACATTAGCTCACATTGAACCTCTGTGGCTATACTCGCACTATTGTGTAGTGGCTTCGATAGAACCTCAACGGCTGCACCCATCCACAACAATAATAAGAATGATAATCATTGAATTGACTCAAACCTAGCAGCTGCTTTATTTCTTAGTTTAGTGGTCAACCCATCCAGTGGATATCTAACTATACGGGCCTTAAATTCAATTTTTATTTTCCATTTAGGTTATGGTTTATCGACAACATTTCATGTCATTGTTCATTGTTCTTTTGGTCCATTCTTGACCACTTTTCACATTCTAATTTTCAAGTGATCTACATAACCACTTTTATCATTCTCATTCTCATTCTTTTCTCATCAATAAATGTCATTTATTTATCTCATTTACTTACATAATAATGTTACATAATTGTTCATTTGCATACTTATATGTGCATATAATTCCATAACATTATTTTCATGTCAAATGCCATATTTTCATGACTTCACGTTCATTCCTCAAACACATTCCTTACTTCCATTTTCTCATTAAAATTATGCCATTTTTATATATATAAACTAAATACACATACACACATCTCTTAGGCGCCATTAAGCCATATATAGTTTTTCACTTTACACATTTATTTTCCATCAATTTCTCACATCAAAATACTTCACATAATCACACAAGTAATGTATATTAAACATGTCATTAAGTTATATGCATTTTTCACATTTCCATACAAGGTTTTTGCACATATTCATATATAAATGCACATGTAAATGTTTAAGTTCAAATTCACATACCTTTCACCACTTTCTACTCAATTTAAGGCTTGTCTTTGCCTTTATCCCCTTGAATTGTATCCTTTACTACATATAATCACATCTTACCTTAGAAAAATCCCTAAAAATCCAATATAACTCTAAATTCAATCCTAGTTGCATATTTACCCTTAAAATCACTCCTAATACTTGTAATAAAAATAAAAATTGAGTTTTAACAACTTACTATTCGTGGTGACACTATTCACCAAGTATGAAATTCTTCCTCCTCAAGCCTTTTTTTTCAACTTTTATCACTTGTAATAGCTTAATAATGATATGGAGGTAATAATTGATCTATTATATGTGGGATTTGGCAGAGAAATGGAGGGATTAAAGAAAGAAAAAGTTGAGGGGAGCAAGGGAGAAAATGGTATCGGCCATAAGAAGAAAAGGGAAGAAGATGACACCCATATGTGCTAGCCCATTTAAGTGGATGGCCGGTAGGCCTAGTTCACTTAAAGCGTCAATTTTTTGGTTCATTTTAGCACAATTTTGATTTAAACTTTGAAAATTCATTTAAATTTTTCATGACCTCTAAAAATATTGATTTTTGTGCAAAAATTCTCAATTAAGCTTATTAAGGGCCTTGTCGTACCCTCCGCTTGACCCGTACACTGGATCCGAATAAAGGACATGTGCATGCAAAATGATATCTAGTTTCATTATCCAAAATTACTTAAAATTTAAAAATTTTATATAAGAAAACATTTTTGGACTTAGAAATGCACTAAAACATTGAAAATCTTTTTGGCACACAAATCGAGGTAACATTGGGTCATCGTGTCGAAAATCTGATAGTATGACAGCTATTTCGGACACTTTCCCAAATTTTTACCTATTTAAAAATACTTTTATACATCACAACATACATCTCTAACTCACATGGGTCCTCTTAACCCTTTAAATCACATCAATATCACAATGAGCCTCAGGCTCTCACAATCAACATTCTCACATGCCATTCATCAATCATCACACACAACATGTGAGAAAATAAAAATAAAATCCATAGTTAAATTATTTAATACAAAACCCCACTACAAAATACAGATTAGACCTAATCCCTCTAAGATCACAAAAGCACTGTAACTACTTAGACATTACATTTACGTCATTATTACTATTACAAAATAAATACAAAAATACCCATGCAGGGTTTATCTTCGTGTCTCCCGCTTCCATAAGCTTTGGCTGTAATCTGCTGCCCTGGCACTTACGCATCGTAAACAAGCAATGTGCTAAGCTTTTGCTTAGTGGTGTAATCACTTTAACTTGCAAAAAGGCAAATTATAACATGTCCATAATGCATAAAAACCATATCTGAATTTAACATTATAGTTATGCATTTTTTGGTGATTTACATGCAACATAAATCAATTTTAGATTTAGAGTCATATTCATGCATTTATGGTGTCTCATATGCCATTATGCACATTACAAACATAAATAATGCATTTAATGGCACGTTTATCGAGGCATTATTAAAACATGAATTTACTACTGTTTAATGTGCATGATGCATCACATGTATATAATCTTATTCTTTAAGCAATATTTATGCCAAAAATCACCATTTTCATAAATTGACCATTTGTAGGCCATAATACATGGTAAAAGTCATACCACATCCTAACAACTATAAAATGTCCTATCGAACTCATATATCACATCTATTAGTGACATACCTATTTACCAGTTATAAGTACCATAATGCACCTTATAGCTGTTCATATTAGTATTTGAGACTTATACACATATAATCACTATAATTATTCACATAAGCGAAAATAAACACAGTCAAGCATCTCAAACTCATTTTTGGGTTATTTAATCATATTATGTCCATAGGTCACATATAATTGCCATTTAACATACAAACTCAATATATGCAAAATTTTAAGCCATTTTAGTCGTTTAACCGATGCCCATATCCATAAGATAACTAAACAAGACTGGCTAATGGAATTACTTAGGCTAAAAGGCTCTCCACATTTGAAGATGTGTAACTTAGGCCTAAAGGCTCTCCATACCCATAGATATGTAACTTAGGCCTGAAGGCTCTCATATCACATAGGTAAGTAAATTTAGGCCCGAAGGCTCTCATACCACATAGGTAAGTAAACTTAGGACCGAAGGCTCTCATGCATATCAACAAGTAAATCTTAGGCTTGAAGGCTCTCATACCCATCGACACGTAAATCAATGACCTGTAGGTTTTATACCCGTAGTTATGCTAGTAGCCGCTACAATCCTAGTTGACTGGTCAACCTATCTAAACTAGGTTGTCTAACTATATAGGCATCATTAAACATGTCAATTTACCAAAATTTACATTTCATTTGAGTATATTAACATAAAAATCATCATTGGCCTTAATGCACCATTGCATGGCTTACACATGTACAATTGGCCAACTTAGGCCTATTGATGTCCATTACACCTGTAGGATCCATTTTCCTAGGTGTAAAGGCAACAGGGTACTCAAAATCTCAATATGTCACATGAAGTCACAAATATTGATGCAAATGTTCATATCACGGAGATTTTTCCATATTTTCCTACAATTAACCATATCGTGCCTCATCAAGCATATATCACACACATATATCCATCATGTGTCAATATTCCATTTTAAGTATAGCAACATATTGCATTCATGCATACATGACATCATTTATCCATAAGAATGCCTGCACGCACACTAGCGCACTTTATGGTGAAATTAGGCATAATCTCGCACATAAGCATAATGAGTTATGGTATGGCATTCTAGCACTCATTACATCATTTATACATAATTCTATTCACAAAGATACCATGTGCATGCATTTCTAGGTAAAAGCACACAATATGGCATTTTCGGGTTTTCACGTACATAATGCACTTATAGTGTAAAATCATATTTTCATGGTTTTTATCACGTTCGAACACATCGAATTATCAAATACCATGTATTTATCATTTCATGAGCCATAAATAATTTTTATAGCATTTATTTCATTTTCTATGCATTTATTACTATTAATTACATATATGGCATTTTACACATAATGTATTAAGTAGATATTTAAGCCAAATTAAAGTGCTTACACTTACTTAACAAGGATGTACGGGACCCCCGAAGTAGGCTCATGCCTTCTCCTTGCCTAGGGAGGATTGGGTTGTCATTTCACCTATAAATTCAAATGGGTACGAACTTTAATAAATAATATAAAATAATCTAGAGGTTAAAAAATATTTCGAGCCTAGATACGCACTCTATAACATCCTAGGAACCCGTGAAAAATAAAATTTGCAAAAAAAAGAAAACTCGGGAGAGAGAAAGTTACTATTCATCTTAGGTTTCTTTTTGATTTTTCTCCTAAAATACTCCATCGTTTCGGATGATTTTAGTGTCCACGGACTCATCTCAGAATGCTCGTTGTTTCGGGTGTAAACTTGCTTGGTGGGTCTCTCAGAGGAGAAAGAAATCAAGAAGAGAAAGAGAGAGGAGACGGTGGGTAAAAAAATGGAGTTTGGGAAGGAAGGATGGTGATTTGTGTGTATTTGAGAGAGGATGTATATAGTTTTCAAAAATAATATTTTTCTTTGCTTCGAAAATTTTTTATAATCGATAGAAAAATCAGTTTTCCTTTATTCCTATCCCTAAAGTTCCATAAATTCAAGCTCTAAATCCTCTCAAAATCTCGTGCCCAAATTTCGATAATAACCCAAAAAATTAATCTATTTTATGTCTCGAAAATTGGGTAAAAATAGTTTCTGAACACAGAAAATTTTGATTCCAAAGCCATTGGACTATTCAAAATATTTTAATATTAGGTTGTAATATTTTTGAATTATTTTGAGCAACTTTAATTTATTTTATAGTTCAGCTTTGCCTACAGCACTATTCACATGACACTGCCGTAAATTCTTAATTGGCATTTTTAATCATCCGAACGACTTCGGATTGGCTTCAAACTTTGCCCAATATTCTCTTGTAATTAATACTTCCCGTCAGTATGCTTAGTGCGACTTGGGTTATGGAAAGCACTATTAATCTCAAGAAGTACTATTCATAACAGTCGGGATTTTCGGGTTGTTACATTTCTTCCCCTCTTAGAAAAGATGTTGTCCTTAACATACTCAGTTCAAACAAATATGGATATTATTCCCGCATCTAAACCTTTCTTTCCCACGTAGCCTCTTCCATATTGTGATGTTGCCATAAGACTTTCACTAAAGGCACAATCTTATTCCGTAATTCCTTGACCTTTATGGCTAGGATAGCAATAAGTTCTTATTTATATGACAAATCTGGCCTTACCTCCACTTCATCAGCTATCAAAACATGTGAAGGGTTCAATCTATATCTCCTCAGCATTGAGACATAAAACACATCATGAATCTGCTGCAACTCTAGAGGTAAAGCTAGTCTGTAGGCCAATGGACCCACATGTTCTGTGATCTCGTATGGCCTAATTTAACACCTTTTTTAACCTCATACTCAATATCTCTTCTTTTCAAATCCGTATAGGATTTCTGTCTATCTGAAGTAGCATTCAGTCTTTCTCTAATGATATTCACCTTCTCTTCAGCATCCTTGACCAAATCTGATCCTATAAGCTTGTGCTCACTCAATTTGCTCCAATATAAGGGAGTTTTACATTATGTCCCATATAACACCCCATAAGGAGCCATACCTTGACTCGCTTGGTAACTATTGTTGTAAGCGGATTTTGTTAATGACAAATACTTATCCCAGCTGCCTTTAAGCTCTATGACACATGCCCGAAGCATATCCTCAAGAATTTGAATAATCCTCTCTGACTGACCATTTGTCTATAGATGAAAAGCTGTACTAAAACTGAGCCTAGTCCCTAAAGCATTTTAGAGTTTCCTCTAAATTCTCGATGTAAATCGGGGATCTCTATCTGAAATGATAGAGGAAGGCACCTTATGGAGCTTAACTATCTCTTCAACATACAGTTCTACCAATCTCTCTATAGAATAATCCTTTCTCACTGGAATAAAATGGGCAGACTTGGTCAATCTATCAACGACTACCTAAATAGAATCATGCTTTTTTCTGGCTATCGGTAGTCTAATCACAAAATCCATAGTGATATGATCCCACTTTCATTCTGGTATTGCTATGGGATGAAGCAAACCAGAAGGAACCTGATGCTCTGCCTTCACCTACTAACAAGTGAGGCATCTGGTTGCATAATCAACTACATCTCTCTTTATGCTTGGCCACTAATAAGCTATCTTCAGATCCTAGTACATCTTTGTACTGCCAGGATGCATCACATATGGCGCACTATGCATTTCTTGTAGAACTGCTATCTTAAGTCCTCTTTCTCTTGCACACATAAGCGGTCATGATAATACACATAACCATCTTCCATGATCACAAACTCGGTAGACTTCCCCTCTTGAATTATACTTATGATACTCTGAAGTCTGTGATTAGCTTTCTATAAATCTTTCATTGCCTGTATCAAACTCAGCTTGACTTGCATCTTAGCCAACAAACTATCATTTCTTTGCAGTTTCAAACTAACATACATCGCCTTCAAAGTTGACATATCCTTTTTACTCAAGGTATCCACAACTGTATTAGCTTTCCTAGGATGGTAATCAATAAGGCAATCATAATCCTTAATTAACTCTATCCATCTTCTTTGCCCTAAGCTTAACTCCTTTTGCATCGGCAGACACTTCAGACTCTTATGGTCGGTGAAAACATAACACTTTTCTCCATAGAGATAATGCCTTCATATCTTTAGAGCAAACATAATGGTTGCAAGCTCTAAATCATGTGTCAGGTAGTTTAACTGTCGAGAAGTATAGGCAACAACCTTGCCATCCTACATAAGTACACAACCCAACCCATTCAGTGAAGCATTATTGTATATGGTGAACTCTTTCCTTGACACTGGCTGAACTTAAATTGAAGCCTCTATCAACTTACTCTTGAGCTTGTCAAAACTCTCTTGACACTTACTGTCCTATACAAACTTCACATCTTTCCTTAGAAGACATGTCATAGGAGCTATAATGAAGGAAAACCCCTCGACAAACCTTCTATAATGGCTAGCTAACCCTAAGAAACTTCTAATCTCAATTGTGTTCCTTGGCAGTTTCTAGTCTATTACTACCTGAATCTTACTAAGATTAACCCTTATACCATCTACTGAAGTTATATGCCCTAAAAATTCTACTTTCTCTAGACAACTCGCACTTGCTGAGCTTTGCATAGAGTTTCTTATCCCTTAGAATTTGAAGAATTGTTCGTAAATGCCTGACATGATCATTTCTATTGTTGGAGTACACAAGAATGTCATCTATAAAGACTACCACAAACTGATCTAGAAATGGCCTGAAGATCCTATGCATAAGGTCCATGAATGCCGCCAGTTCATTGGTTAACCCGAAGGCATCACTAAAAACTCATAGTGACTAGTCCTCAAAGTTGTCTTATGTATGTCTGGCTCTTTTACTCTCAACTAATAATACCCGAATCTAAGATCAATCTTAGAGAACACACCTGCCCCTCTAAGCTAATAAAAAAGATCATCGATCTATGGCAAATGATACTTGTTCTTGATGGTGACTTTGTTCAAATGTCTGTAATCCACACAAAGTCTTAAAGAACCATCATTCTTCTTGATAAATAGAACTGGTGGTCCTTATGGTGAAATAGTCGGTCTGACGAAACCCTTGTCTAGAAGCTCTTGCAACTGAATCTTCAGCTCTTTTAATTTCACAGAAGCCATTTTATATGGAGCTATAAAAACTAGCGCTGTGCCTAGCATTACCTCAATGCCAAACTCTAACTCCCGTTCTAGTGGCAAACCAGGTAACTCATCTAAGAAACCTCCCCCAACTCAGCTACTACAGGAATTTGACTTGCTTCTAAAGTTTTTTTTTTGTGGTGTCAACCACATATGCAAGATAAGCTTTACAACCCTTCTACATCATCCTTCTAGCCATTGTGGCTGATAATACATTAGCCATATAATTTGATTTTTCACCCACTACTGTCACTTTTAACCCATCACTAGCTTGCAATGTGATCCTTTTCTTCTTACAATCCACATGGCATGATACTTGGACAACCAGTCTATGCCTAAAATAAGGTCGAACTCATTGAATGGCAATTTAATGATATTCATAGGGAAAACTTGTTCTTGTACTAACAATGGATAGTTTCTATATACTTTATTCATTATAACATGTTGTCCTATTAGATTGCTAGCCATCATATCAAAGCCAAGGTCATCTGACACTAACCCCTGATCTAAAACCCATGTAATGCAGATATATGAATGTGTTGACCTCGAGCCTATCAGTGCTAAAGTAGGTAAATCAAAGATATGAAATGTACCCGTAATAACATCAATGGCCTCTACCTCTTTTCTGGCTCGTATTGTGTACTGCCTCACTAGAGCTTTGCTCTCTGACTAACCTTAGCTCTACTTCCTAAATCTCTCTTGTCTTGCTTCTGTGTAAGAATATAAGGTCTCACTAGGCAATCCTTCTAAAAATGATCTTTGGAGCCATAACCCCAGTAAGATCCTAGTATAAGCCTCCAACATACACCTTGATGTCTTTGGTGGCAAGTATCACATGTAGGTATCATAACACTACTTGTTGTAGACCTAGGAGCACTTGAAGTTTGAGTCTATGCTCTGGTTTATGATCTAGAATCATGTCTTAATCTCTGTGATCGATCTGATTGCTTGCCCTGGTAATGCCTGGACTGACCACTTTTATGCTTTTTTTTAGATGCATACCAAGAAACTACCTTGCCCCTGCCCATGTGATCTCTTTTTGAAGCTGTCTTGCTTCTGTTTCATCTCATTCACCATCTCTAAATAGGCTGCTACTTAAGCTATAAAATCTCAGACCTTTATAAGAGCAACTCAATCCATAATCTCTAAATTCAACCCCTTCTCAAACTTTTTATAGTGGTCCTCTTCTGTGGCAACCACTGCCTTCACATACCGGCTCAGACGATCAAACTCCTTCTCATATTCGGAGATCATTCTGTACCTCTGTCTGAGATCTATGAACTCTTGGTACATTTAGTCCAGGTAATGCTCAATAACATACTTCTCCTTGAATTCCTTCAAAAAGAAATCCCAGGTGATGTCATAGCTACCTTGTGCTCTATGATAGCTTCCTACCATTTCAATGCTTCTTCTAACAGCATTGAAGTGGCACATGCAACATACTTATCTTATAGGCATCTCAATTGCTGCATAATATGGACTATCTGGTCTAACCAATAGTCGACTCTACTGGGCTCATCTGATTCTTCTCCTTTGAAGAACTTAGCCCCATTATTAATTAGTCTCTCTATATATGTCCTCTAAAATGTCCGTTGTTCTTGTGGCATGGGAGGTGGAACAAATTGTGCATTAGCTACAGTAGTAGTAGCTATCGCAGTAGCCACAGTCGCTTGCCTGATAGACTCCAGCATTGTCTGTAACCATATAGGTAGACCTTGCTATCTAGCTATAGCATGTTCGACATCACTAGGGGTCATATACTTAGGTTGTGCATCCCTTTGTCCAAAAGCAGAAGGAGCATGACTTTCTACTCCTTTTTCCTCCGTAGACGTAGTGCTACTACTCATGTCTCATGCCTAAAGGCAAAAGAAACAAATTATGAGCCAAATATGTAATAACATTTGATGTAAATGTATTACGACTCCTAATGTGCTCTTGTGTAACCCATAGGTCTAATGGAAACCCCAACCAGAGATCTGATACCACTAAGTGTCGCACCCTTTGCTCGATCTATACACCGAACATGAATGGAGGACACGTGCATGCAAAATGATATCCAGTTCTATTATCCAAAATCACTTAAAATTTAAAACTTTTATGTAAGAAACTTTTCTTAACTTGTAAATGCACTAAAACATTGAAAACCTTTTTGGCACACAAACCAAAGTAAATATTAGGGTCATCGTGTTGAAAATTTGGCAGCATAATAGCTGTACCGGGATACTTTCCCAAATTTTTACCTATTTAAAAACACTTCTATACATCACAACATACATCTCCAACTCACATGGGTCCTCCTGACCCTCCAAATCACATCAATATCACAATAAGCCTCAGGCTCTCACAATCAATATTCTCCTATACAATTCATCAATCATCACACACAACATGTGAGAAAACAAAAATAAAATCCACAGTTAAATTATTTAATACAAAAACCCACTACAAAATGTAGATTAGACCCAATCCCTCTGGGATCATAAGAGCACTAAGACTACTTAGGCATTACATTTACATCATCATTACTATTACAAAATAAATATAAAAATACCCAGGTAGGGGTTATCTTCGTGTCTCCTACTTTCAAAAGCTTTGGCTCTAATCTGCTGCCCTGGTACCTACGCAGCTCAAACAAGCAATGCAGTAAGCTTTCGCTTAGTGGTGTAATCACTTTAACTTGTAAAAAGGCAAATTATAACATGTCCAAAATGCACACAAACCATATCTGAATTTAATATTGCAGTTATGCATTTTTTTGTGATTTACATGCAATATAAACCAATTTTGGATTTAGAGTTTATGGTGTCTCATATGCCATCATGCACATTACAAACATAAACAATGCATTTTATGGCACATTTACCAAGGCATTATTAAAACATCAATTTACTATCGTTTAATGGGCATGATGCATTGTATGCATATAATCTTATTCTCTAAGTAATATTTATGCCAAAAATCACCATTTTCATAAATTGACCATTTGTAGGCCATAATATATGGTAAAAGTCATACCACATCCTAACAATTATAAAATGTCCTATCGAACTCATATATCACATCTATTAATGACATACCTATTTGCCGGTTATAAGTACCATAATGCTCCATATAGCTGTTCATATCAGTATTTGAGACTTATACACATATAATCACTATAATTATTCATATAAGCAAAAATAAACACATTCAAGCATCTCAGGCCCATTTTTGGGTCATTTAATCATATTATGTCCATAGGTCACATATAATTGCCATTTAACATACAAACTCAATATATGCAAAATTTTAAGCTATTTTAGTCATTTAACCGATGCCCATATCTATAAGACAATTAAACAAGACTGGATAATGGAATTACTTAGGCTCGAAGGTTCTCTACATCTGAAGATATGTAACTTAGGCTCGAAGGCTCTCCATACCCATAGATGTGTAACTTAGGCTTAAAGGCTCTCATACTATATAGGTAAGTAAACTTAGGCTCGAAGGCTCTCATAACACATAGGTAAGTAAACTTAGGCCCGAAGGCTCTTATGCCTGTCAGCATATAAATCAATGACCAATAGGTCTCATACCCATAGGTATGCTAGCATCCGCTACAATCCTAGTTGATCAATCAACCTATCCAAACTAGGTTGTCTAACTATATAGGTATTATTAAACATGTCAATTTACCAAATTTTACATTTCATTTTAGTATATTAACATAAAAATCATCATTGGCCTCAATGCACCATTACATGGCCTACATATGCATAATTGGCTAACTTAGGCCTATTGATGTCCATTACACCCATAGGATCCATTTTCCTAGGTGTAATGGCATCAGGGTACTCAACATCTCAATATGTCATATGAAGTTGTAAATATCGATGCAAATGTTTATATCATGGAGATTTTTCCATATTTGCCTACAATTAACCATATCATGCCTCATCATGCATATATTGCATGCATATGTCTATCATGTGTCAAAAATCCATTTTAAGTATAACAACATATTGCATTCATGCATACACGACATCATTTATCCATAAGAACAACACACTAGCACGCTTTACGATGAAATTCGACATAATCCTACACATAAGCATAACGAGTTATGGTATGGAATTCTAGCACTCATTACATCATTTATACATAATTCAATTCACAAAGATACCATGTGCATACATTTCTAGGCAAAAGCACACAATATGGCATTTTCAGGTTTTCATGTACATAATGCACTTATAGTGTAAAATCACATTTTCATGGTTTCTAACACATTCAAACACATCGAACTATTAGATATCATGTATTTATCATGTCATAAGCCATAAATAATTTTTATAGCATTTATTTCATTTTCTATGCATTTATTACTATTAATTACATATATGGCATTTTACACATAATGTATTAATTAGATATTTAAGCCAAATTAAAGTGATTACAATTACTTAACAAGGTTGTACAGGACCCCTAAAGTCGGCTCACACCTTCTCCTTACCTCGAGAGGCTCAAGATGTCATTTCACCTATGCATTCAAATAGGTATGAATTTTAATAAATAATATAAAATAATCTAGAGGTC
>CANXYI011054754.1:0-13728 GCA_948208565.1 Hura crepitans
GTTATAAAACTTATGCATCGTGCATGAGATGTATGCTTTGCTCCTCATTAAAATTATGATAAATGATTATATATTTATATCTCTTATTGATATTTCTTTCATGTGCCATATAAACTATGATGAATGCAATGAATGATAGCATAATGAGTTGTCTATTATGATGAGGTTTGCAAGCATTTACCTTTAATGTCATAATTGTCATATTATTTTCATGATATTATGCATGTATCATAATAATGTTATGAATGTAGTATGCACGTGAGTTTAATATATGTTATTGTATACACCACTAAGCTCCAAGCTTAGCGCATCATTATTTTTGTGATGAGTAGGAAAAATATCAAGAAAAAAGTTAAAGCCTCAATCAGCAGTGTAGATTAAGATAGAAGCTTTATTTTGATATTATTTTTGGATCATTATATGCATAGAATGGTTAAGGGCACTCATATGTATGTAATATAGGGGAGGGTCTAGATATGTTTTAAAATGGTTTGTAACTCTCTTTAAACCAAGATTACTTTGTAATGTATATATATTATAAATGAAGTTTTTATTATGTTTATGATTTTGTGATTGTATGAATGCTGGAAATGTATAATTATGGATAATTAAAAGGATCATAGAGTTTGGGATGTGATGTATGTGAATATAGAAGTGTTTTATTATAGGTTACTATCTGGGCTAGTGTCACCGAGAAACCATTACACCATCGGATTTTTGACTTGACAACCCCTAATAGTATACCTTTAACTTTGGTTTTCATTAAATCATGTTTTAAAACAAAATAAGTTTCCAATCAGATCTGGTGATCAGGTCGGGTGAGGGGTATCAAAGTATGAGCTATTTATCAATTTTGTGATTTCTTAAGTATCTTTCTATAATATTCTAAAGCTTACTCAGTTTTGTGAGGATAGATATATACGTGTGATGACTGCGAGTGTGATGCTAAGTATAAATTTGATGGTATATCGAGTTATATGATGATACATAAAAGGTTTGGTATATTATGATGGTTTGAGGAATCACATAGTATGGATGATTGAGAGGCTGTGTTGAATTGAAATTGAGATCTTGAGTCTATAAAAGTATTTTCTTCTTATAATTACTATTCACATTTGTGATAGTGTTGCCGAACAACCGTTGTGCTATCAAATATTTGACATGATAACCCCGAACCATGTGATTGTATTATTCAAATCCTAAATATATAGACGAGTGTCCATAATTGTATTTGATCATATTTAAGGGAGATTATTTGTAAGTTTATATAAAATTAAATTATAAGACAATTGGATAAGGTTAGGTTGTGTCACCTTTTATCTAAGCTCGATTTCGAGTCGAGTGAAGGGTGTCATATTCAGTAGTATCAGAGCTAGATTTGAAATGGTTCTAGGAATAAAATCTGATAATAAGGAAGTCATAAGAAGTGTATCGAGGATTAGGAAGTTATAATGCAGTTCTACCCTTCTATTGGTTAAGTAAGATTGTGGATCAAAGGTTATATAGAACCTCAAAAGCAATTGCAGAAAGGGAAGGTTCTACAATATCATGAATGGACATCAGGGCATGTATATGGATGCCTCACTTTTTCGCCTATGATAATAACCAAAGACAAGCTTAAGCAATAAGGCAAGCAACCTAAAAACTAAGTCTACATGAATTAACATGGCACAAGTCTACCTAGACTTGAGGCTATAAGGTCCACACCATAGCTAACCTAGACCAGTTAAGCCTAAAGCCTAAGATTAGCACGGATAAGCCAAAGCCCATATCCTTATAGACTAAAACAAACCTAGCCTAAGACCTAGCCTAAAGCCTATGGACTGGTGGGAAAACCCATAACCTAAGTCCATATAAACTAAGATGTTCAAGTCCATATGGACTTGCTGAGGTAAAAGCTTCTAAAATGGTAGGATTCCTATCCAGACTTTATCTCCCAATCCTAGAAGTATTCTATCACTTCTAGATGGGAGACTCTTCATCCTAAACCTATAAATACCCCTTTTTGGTATGAATTAAAGAAGGGGAATCTTAGAGGAAGGCAATTCTGAGAATAGCCAATACCACCATTCGTGAGTCCAAAAGAGGACTCCAACCAGGAATCGCTCTACTAGTCCTATTAACCCACACTTAAATATTGTTCTTCCAAAACTTTACATATTGTGTTGTTGCTTGAAATCTACTTATAAAGCTAAGATCTGAGGCCTTCTATTGTGCATTCTTACTATTTTTATGGACTTAGGATCTCTAAGGATTGATCACAAGTGAGGTGATTCTATGTAATCCCCACATTGATCATAGGAGCAGGCCATTGTTTTAAGTTGTTTCACATTATACAATTGAATGTTCTTATGTTATAACTATCTTGTTAGTTTTTTCCTAATTGCATGAACCTATCTATCAACATGATAACATCCACATGGACTTACTTTATTGATATGTGCATGATTTGTTGTCCGCATGGACTTATGTTTGATAACAGTGTCCTATTTATCTTATGTATCATGTTTTAATGTATTATGTTTACCATATTGACATAATTCTATGATTTTATCATGTTGTATAATTATTTCGTTCTATAACATACATATTGTTGACATACTAAAACTATTTTAAAGTCCACATAGACTCTTTTTCATAAGGAACAAAGTCCAAATGAATGATCTTGTCTAATTCTTGTTTATTCTATCTTTAAGTTTGCGTGGACTCCCTCTCACGAGAATGTAGTCTACACGAACATATGAGTGTTATGCATGTTCACCTAGTTATGCAATCTGCACGGACTCCCTCTTATGAAGAACATAGTCCACACAGACATTTACTTTGAATTCTAGTTTTCGCATATATTTGTATTTTTTGTCCTCCTTATGAATCCTTATTTGGTATTTTTAACCTTTTCCTTTAAGTTGTATGCAAGTGACATATCTCACTGGAGCAAAGGTCCAGATGGATATAATAACCCTTATAAGCATTAGTCCACACGAACACATGTTAGAGCTTCACAGAGTCCACACGGACTTAGCATCATACAAATGGGACCAATTAAGTGCTCTATTCTATTTCTTTTAGTTTTGTACCTATGATATCTTGTGCATTATTTTAGGTTGTAATAAGTAGTTAAACAACTTGTTTTATATGCCAAATGCCTAACTTCACATCAAATGATTTTCTATCTAATTAATTAGTGTTTTTTTAACAAAACGATTTTGAGTTTTCTCTAATCAAAAGTCGCATAAAAAATGTATTTTAATAAAGATCAATCTCCTAGAGATGGGAGTTAGGCAATTACTGCCAATTCTTATGGAATTATGGGTAGTTGTCAGGCCATATCATAATTAATTAACAACTTGATTTTTGGATGCACAATATACTTTTGTATTCTTTAAATACTGCAATTTACTTTTTATATATGAAAAGGTAACATAATTGCTTTAAATATAATGCATGCTTACTTGATACGGGATTGATAAATGTTATAATATAAAAGGAATGTATATTATTGGGGCATAAATAAGATCTAAATTCTAAACCTTTCTAGTACAGAAGATCATAGGTCCTAGTGTAGAGGCCAGATGGCGACTCCTAAACACTAAACCACTCTCATCCCTCGATAAAAATACATATTTTCTCTATAGTTTCAACTCCACTGGGGACTAAGAATTTAAATCTGAAAGTGCCCAAATAATATGCCATCTAATATTCTAATTTTTATCAATCACATGCATTGTATCCTATATAAATTGTGTCCCCTTTACCCTGAATGGTGTTGTGAACCATGACTCTATTTTTCATTCAAGAATGGAGAAGAGCTAAAATATCCAACACTCATAAGCCTCATGCCTTCGGGTATATAAAAAGCTAAACTAATCGGTTACTATTATCCTTGATAAGAATGACCCATTAGGAGGGACCTCCACTTGTCGGAGCCATAAGCCTTTTGACCATACCATGAGCCCATGTAGTTAAGCCTAGCAACTTCCTTTAGGTTGTATGACCCTAAGAGTTTGTGATCGCTTTATGATTGTTATGTGGGCCTATTGCATTTAATCTTTTTTGAAGTGATGCCAAGCCCATTATGCCTTTTATATAGAATGGGCCCAACCTAATTTCACCTCAAACAAGACTTAAATGTCATAGGCTATTATACTTGCATGTGTTTTAAATATAAGAGGTTATTGGGCTTAATTAAGCCTAAAATTGAACCTATGTATCCCCTAATGATGCTTAGGTAGCCCTACCTAGGAAGAATTGTTGAGACCACCTATCTAGGAGTAATGAGGTTGGAAAGCCTATTGCTTGTGTTTGTCCTTGTACATTTAACATGTATCTTCTTTGTATACACACACATGACATTGTATTATACCTACTTGTATAAAAACACCATGTGTATCTCGTGAGTTTTTATTCCATACATACAATTTCTTAATTCAAATACATTTCATATAGGTTTAAACACATCTGTTGACCCATACATTAACTATCTATATAGGCAAACAATATATCTACATGACCATAAAGAATGAGCACATCATATATCATTCATGCATCTTGTAAAAATGTATATTCATAAGTATCATGAACATCTAAAAGCCATACATACATCAAAATGTCTCCCTCTTCATATGTCGAAAATCTCCCATGCATCCTTCTATGTATCTTCCTATATACATACACTTTTTACATGTAACTTCACATTATATATCTTCTTGCATACATGTGTCTTATCTTGTAACTAACATGTGTCACATATAGTATTAGTCCTTTTAGGCATTAAGCTAATGTACCTAAGGCATAGCTCATAAACCAAGTCACAAGTTGTATCATCCCCCAAACATGGCATATGCATAAGCACCTTACCATCTTAAAGTATTCATCATTCATCATATGGATAAAACCATTCGTATATATGTTTGTCACATCATCGCTAGAACTATTCTAATCCACATCTTACCTAGTATAGGTGTAACATTCATTCATCTAATATGGAAACCTCATCCACATCCATCTACATTTTTTTCTTACCCTTAGGTTGCATCCTACATAGCATCATATTACTTGAAACACTTATGTCATACATCTTACATCACTATATATAGACATTTAACTTCACCCATTCCTACATACTAGAATAGGCATACAAACCTCATTCATATCCAAACATAAAAAAGTTGCATCACACATACACACTTGGCATAATCCAGCATCATTCACACTTCACACTGGCACGTGGCATGCTAACCATGCATCAAAAGACTTTCATCTTGTAAAGGCCTATTAACCTCTTACTCAACTATCCTATGATTCATCCATGCACTATCATCTATGCATATACATGTATCATATTTGTTCTTATAACATCATTCATACATAAGACATAGAGCACACATATTAAGCATCAATAGGAATAATGCATAACATTAGGCAACTTTACAAATCATGCATTAGAATTATAGGCTTTCATACATCAGCTAAAGCACATACACTAGAGTCTTTCATTTATACATCAACATATGTTGCACATGAATGACACTATCCCATTCACATTACTTAGACTTAAGCTTAGACATGATTGATCTGTAACACCCTAGGCTATATACATTAGAAATGTATTTCACATCTCACACTAGCACAAGTTATTCCTTAGGATTATCCCCATACTAGGATCTCCTAACCTCACCCATACATCAACCATCCATGTAGGCTTGCATAACATAAACACCATAGCATATAAGGAATAAGCACCTCATGTGTATCTCATATTCTTATGCATGCATCCTCACATGTATCCACACAAAACCTTGTATATATCTTCACCACATGCATCATGAATATATCTTTAGGCATATGTCTTTTGTACCTCCATCTTATATAATGAACCCATAAGTGCCCTAACATGTGAAACATACACCATTCATCATGAAACCATCCACATATATGCTTAGAAGACTCGTCTGTCCATGAATAACAAAACACACATGCATTGTAATCCATGTACTTTGTAGAGATAGATCGCATCATACCTTAGAAATTATTGTTCATGCATCATCACCTTACACAAACATCTCATACACACATCACACAATTTTTATAAGTTATAAATGTATTAGCATGTATCTTACATCACGAACCATCTTATATATGTGTACAACACTATCTCATAACTTCACACATACTATTTAAGCTTAGTCATGCATTATTTATCCATACATTCATTAACCATCTACCTTATATCACATTAACAAGAATAACATGCAAACCTCACCCACATACCTATGCATTCACATTTGGCATACCATATATAGACACATATCATTTATCATGTAGACTTTATTCACCTTATACCATCTTAGCCAGTGTAAGTGTAACATGCATCCATCACATATCCATATTATGTTTAGGCATGTCATGTATATATCACATACATTTGAATTATAAAAGTTACATCCCATACATACACTTGGCATACTATTAAGTAAACTTCACATCCAATATATATCCATATGCATTTGCAATCACATTATGTCTAGGCACATCATATACATATCACATGCATCACTAACCTTCAACCTTACAATCATCCATGCATGTTAAGCATAACATAGCATCATAATCATAGTGCTTGAAGCATGCATCATATCATATTAACAATTGTATCATGCTAACTATAAGGATTATCCTTCGTTAAGGCTCTTTAAAGGAAAAGACTCAACCCTTTCCTTCTTTCAAATACTCTTCACAATAACAAATGGCAACTAGACCCAAAACCAAAGGCAAAAGTCAATTTGTAACTAAAGACATGATGAATAAGGCAATAGCTGCACTAGAATGAAAGAGAATAATAGTCATAAAAAATGATTCAAGAAGTCCAACAACAAGGCACCATGAATTTGACCATAGGGGTAAGCAATAAACAAAGAACCACTCCAAGAAAGATTTCCCACAAACTTCCCCATCTGAATAAGCCATTTTCCACGATGCTCAAAGAATTGAAAAAACAGAACCTCTTTTAACCTTTAATACCTGAACATCACCCTTCACCACTTCTACTTAACCATCACCATAACCTATATTGTGCTTATCACCAAAAGACTAGCCACCTAACTAACAATTGCAAAGCCCTTTGTCAAGCCATCCAAGACCTCATAGACCATGGTGTGATACCTTACCTTAAATATCACTCATTACCAGACCTCACCAACATTCCTCAAATCTTTGAAAAGCGAGGTTCTCTCTTCTTGATGTTTGGTTTGCCACCCCATAGGCCAATTGTTGACCAACTACCAGATTATACCAATCAAGGGTATGGAAGGATCCAAAGAAAATGCAAAGACCATCGTTATTTTCTTTTCTATTTGTTTCTCCCTTTTATGTTGGAACAATTAAAGTTTAATAAAACATAGCTTTGGCTTTTCATGAGCATCTTTGTGTACCACATTAATCACATAAGCATGGTACTCTTGAAAGTGAGTTAAGAGATTTCAAAAAAAAGAACAAAACATGATCAGCTTAGTCCACATTTGTTAAAAATAATTCATGATGGCTCATCACTGCTACACCCAATTTTAAGGCTTAAAACTTGATCTTTGCTTGTAAAGCATGAGAAATATTCCAATGTGAGATGTGAGATAAAAGAAAATAATAAGCTGAGGGTAATTAAACCTAAATGAGTGCTTTCCTTCAATCTTAAAAGAGGTTCAAATTCAACAGGCTCCAAAACTTAAAGCATTAAATTCATTCTGTGTCATCATTTTCAAAGGCTAAAAGCTTATGGAAATCATATTAAAAAGTTAGACATTTTTTGGTTCTTGCTCACAAAAATCCAAAAATTAGAAGGGGCTAAACTACAAAGCTTACAAAAATAGAAAGATTTGCACTAAGCCTCAAACAATCAAGCACTCTCTATTCAACCGTGGTTGCCCTCATTCAAAAAGAAAAAAATGCGGTTTTTAATTCCCACTGGGCCAATCAACTAAGAGCATAAACCTAGGCAAAAGTTAAGGAAATTGAGAGAAAATAGTTAGTCGAAAAATCTTCAAAACTGACTAATAACAAGGATATCATCAGTGCCATACTCGAAAAGGTCAAAAGAATGGCATTCAAATCACAAAGATTTAAAACACTAAAGGGCATAAAGCCAACACCCATATCGAACTACTTATTGATATGAAAAGCTCCATCTCCTATGGCAAAAGCTCCAAAACATATCGAGCTATCTTAAAAGGTGCAAGTCCAGATTCAATTGATCAGGTACAACACAATCACATTTTAAGCCTTAACTGAAGGTGGATAAGTTAAATTCAAAAAAAAAAGAAAGAGCATGCTAGGTTGAAAACTCGTAAAGGGCAGCCTAGGAAAAAATTAGAGCATACCTTGCTAGATTAAAAATCTATAAAAAGCAGTTTAGGCAACAATTAGAGGTCAAAAGAAAATATTTAGTCAAAAAATCTTTAGATTGACTAATAACAAGAGTACAATGTTGTGCAATCATATACATTTACATGCTCATTCATCATAATCATTCACTCTTTAGCCACAAATGCTTAAATGCCTTCCATAGCAAATTGGCATGTCACCTAATCCTTGGCCTCACCATTGTTCACCTTAACTCAACTTACTTCACAACACCTTCCCTAGCCTTTCTATCACTCTAACTGAACCTCTTTCTTCAAGAGACTTTTTATTCTCATTACCCCAACCTAGCCTACAACTTCACCACTTCACTCTCTTCACACTAGTTTTTCCTATGATAAGTCTAAGAGGACAATAATCTCAATAACAAGACATGCACTATTTCATGCATCCAAACACATAGTCGCCCATGTATCCATCTGGTAGAAAATATATTCATTCATGCATCAATTCTAAGAATAGTCACTAATTTGCCTATACATGAATCTGTATTCATTATCCCTCAATCATAGGATTCATTCATCCATCCTAGAAAAAGATGCACTCATCATTCAACTATATTTGCCTTCATTATACATCTATCACAAGAAGAACAGTCATTCATCATAAGAAAAGATGCATTATCATTCAACACATATCTGCCTTCACTATTCATTGATCATAAGTAAAAATACATTCATAATCTTCATCACTCATCAATCATAAGAGATGATTCATTCATTCAAAAGTCATATTCATCATACAATTGTCTTACAGGCATTCACCATTTATTCAAATTCCTCATTCATTTATAAGAAAATAAGTAAAAACACATGCATCACTACATTCATTAGAAATGCATTATTCATGCATATACCTCGCCACATTCTTTCATCTAGAAAATATTAGGAACTAACACACATATCATTCATTCATTTACTTAATCACTTTCATGTTTCAACACTCATTCATCTAAGATAGGATAGAGTGCATTCATTCATTCAAGAGAATATTGGGTCACATATTTGGATTAATTAGGCATTAATGCATCTAGTATGTAGTCACATGCTTTAGGCACATAAACACATTCATTAAGTCTACAAGCATTAGTGCAAACATCTAGCTCACATAGCTTAAAAACATAAAAGAGAAGTAACATGCATGTGCACATCGTTCAGGATAAAGTCACATTCATTTGCATATCATAGAAAAGTCTCACTCATTTAAAGCACAAACTTACCCATGCAAGGTATTACATTCATATCAGTCCATATAAATTCATATGTGCACATGTCACTTAGCCATATAGGTCATGCACACTTACATGAATTTAAGCCTCTACCTTATGCATCAATCATGCACTTACATTAGACACAACACATGTGCACATGATGTCACACACATACTTGCATGATAATAATATCCTTAACACTAGATATGGTCCAAACTATTACTTCAGACCTATCACCAAATTCGGTTCGGTTAACTCTTTCAAACCTATCACCAAATTTGATTTAGATAACTCTTTCAAACTCATCACTAGATTTGGTTCGGTCAACTCTTTTAGACTTATGACCACATTTAGTTTGGTCAATGCTTTCAAACCTATCACTAAATTTGGTTCTGTCAACTCTTCTAGACCTATCACCAAATTTGATTCGGTTAACTCTTTTAAGCTCATCACCAAATTCAATTTGGTCAACTCTTTCAAGCTTATCACTAAATTCGGTTTGATCAACTCTTTCAAACACATCACCAGATTCGATTCGGTCAACTTTTTTGAACTTATCACTAGATTTTGTTCGATCCATCTACAACTTACAAACTTGAAGGCAAATAAGCACTCGAATTTAGTGTAGTTTATCTTCCCCTTGAAGGCGAACAGGCACCCATATTTGGTATAGTTTTATTTATCTTTAACAAATTGAAATTCCTTTGAAAGTAAATAAGCACTCGTATTCAATGTAGTTTATCTTCACTTGGTGGCAAAAAAGCACTTGTATTTGGTGTAGTTTCTTCAATTTAACATCTTAAAATTCCCTTAAAGGCAAATAGACACCCATATTTGGTGTATTTCATCTTCACTCGAAGGTGAGTAGGCATCCATACTCGGTGTAGCTTACTTTCAAACCTTATCTGGAAACATCAAAGCAAAAACATGTTTTGATCTAGTTAGACTTTCACTTCACCCGAGGACAAGTGGGTACGCATATTCAATGTAGTTTTTCTTCACAATATCAATTCTTTTTTGAAGGGAAAGATACAACTTAGATCTAGAAAGCTTTTGCAATGAATCAGAGGCAAGCATCTATATTCGATGTAGCTTCATGCCAAGTAAGTATACCTTCGGGTAAGTATCTCTCACATAAGTACTTTGATGTGCATTGTTACTTTAGCATTTCACAGCACACACCAAAGTAGAGGTAACTATAGATGCCTCACTTTTTGGTCTACAATGATAATTAGAGACAGGCTCAAGTAATAAGGCAAGCAACTTAGAAACCAAGTCCATACAGACTAGCATGGCATAAGTCCACCCAGACTTGAGGCTATGAGGTTCGTACCATAGCTAACCTAGACCAGTTAAGCCCAAAGCATAAGATCTGCACGGACAAGCTAAAGCCCATATCCGTATAGACTAAAACAAACATGGCCGAAGACCTAGCCTAAAGCCCATGGATTGGTAAGAAAACCTATAACCTAATTTTGCATGGACGAAGATGTTCAAGTCTGTACAAACTTGCCAACATAAAAGCTTCTAGAAACATAAGATTCCTATCCAGACTCTATCTCCCAATCCTATAAGGATTTTATCACTTTTGGACCGGAGACTCTTCACCCTAGGCCTATAAATACCCTTTTTAGGTATAAATTAAAGGAGGGAAATCTCAGAAGGATGTAATTTTGAGAATAGCCAATACCACCATCCGTAAGTCTATGAGAGGACTTCAACCAGGAATTGCTCTACTAGTCCTATTAACCTACACTTAAATATTATTCTTCCAAAACTCAACCTTTTGTGTTGTTGCTTGAAGTCAACTTACAAAGGTAAGATCTGAGGCCTCCTATAGTGCATCTTACTATTTTCATGGATCTAGGATCTCTAAGGATTGATCACAAGTGAGGTGATTTTATGTAATCCCCACTTTAATCATATGAGTAGGTCATTGTTTTAAGTTGTTTCAAATGATTTTCTATCTAATTAATTTGTGTTTTTTTAACAAAATAGTTTTGAGTTTTTTCTAATCAAAAGTCACATAAAAATGTATTTTAATACAGACCAATCTCCTAAAGATGTGAGTTGTGCAATTACTGTCAATTCCTATGGAATTACGAGTATTTGTCAGGCCATATTACAATTAATCAATAACCTAATTTTTAGATGTGCAATATACTTGTTATATTCTTTAAATACTATAAATTATTTTTTATACATGAAAATTTGACATAACTGCTTTAAATATAATGCATGCTTGCTTGATACAGGACTGATAAATGTTACAATATAAAAGGAAGGTATATTATTAGGGCATAAATAAGGTCTGAATTCCAAATATTTTTGGTATAGAAGATCAGAGATCCTGGTGTAGAGGCCAGGTGGTGACTCCCAAACACTAAATCACTCTTGTTCCCAATAAAAACACATATTTTCTCTATAATATTCCATCATAAATAAAGGTTATATAGATCATCTCAATTTAGATATGTGTTGTTATAATAGAATGTAGAGGTTTTATTTATATGATTCAGAGTTTAGTTATCGATTTTGGAAGGATATAAGATATGAGCTAATATGGTAGTGAAATCTTAAATTAAAAGGATTTTGATACCTTCTGCATGCCTATCAACTCCTTCTGAATATTTTGGGCAATGTTTAGTTTGTTATCATGATGCAAGCATTGACATTAGTAAATGTGCAATACCTATCATAATATCATCATCATTATCATAAACGTCACACATGCGTTGACCACTATGTTATGCACTGTAATACCCTCTGTCCATTCCCGAAGGAAACAAACAAAAGGTGTCACTTCCCAAAGGTCACCCGTCTTTGGCTTTCCCTAAGGACCATTTGTTTAACACTTATATTACTTTGACCATCTTTGATGTAACTTAACCATCTAGTGTTTATTACTATAAACCCTTTTCTAACTACCTATTTATGTCTAATAAAAGTCTAAATTATTTCTATTATCCACTTACAAAAAATCGAGCAGCATAACAGCTACCCGGATGAAAAACCAAAAATTTTTCCTACAAGAAAAACACTTCTAAAATAGTTTCAACCCAAAGCTCAACTCCTAAACCCTTCTAGTCCCCCAAAACATCCTCATCATCACCCAGAAACACACAGGGTCTTAGACCCATAGACATCCCATAGACAAGCATATACATATATCCATTAAAAGCCAAGATTTTACAACTATTTAGTTTAACTAACTCAGTTTTATACTATATGTGTACTACTGACCTCACACCTACTATAAATGAGTGACTGACTACTAAATCAAAAGAGAATCAAAAGATGAACCAAAAAAGACTCTGGGTTAACTATACTGGTACTGCTGAAGTTGGACAGCTATCTCGTCTACAACTTGTGCATCGAAGCACCGACACGGTGAGTATGAACTCAATGGTGGAATAGATACAATAAAGTATGTCACACACATGCAGACACATATACAAGTCATGTACATACATGCATAGCTATTGATCAACATGGTCATGCTAGATATCAGACTAGATGCCATTTACCCTAATCAGCTATTTTCCATTCTATTTTCAAGTCAAATTTCATGTATCATGATTATGTTTAAATTTAATACAGTTTAGGCCCCTAACAGATAGACACTTTAAGACACCAGATAGCAGGATCTATGTAGTGGCTTATATTTTAGACCTCAGTAGCTGTACCTACCTCGCTCAATAGTAGGGATTAATCCATAAACCTCCCAATATCTATAAGTGGGATTGCAGGGATTAGCCCCGTAGGACCTCCCAATACCTCAAGTCATATCTCCAAAGCACCATAGGTGGATAGTAGGGATCAGCCCGTGGGACCTCCCAATATCCACAAATAATCAATGGGTAATAGGGATCAGCCCGAATGGACCTCCCAATAACCAAGTGTGTAAGGTTGATCTCAGAATCACAGCAGCTACACACGCCACATCCAATAACTAATAGTGGTCCTAAGAGGACCAAACTACCTAGCAACTGCTAATTCCCAAGTTAACCGATCAACCCATCTAGTGGGTGTCTACCTGATGGACCAAATCACTATTCTTTACTTAATTATGACATCTACAATCATTTTTACCATGTCTCATGTCAATC
>CANXYI011054771.1:0-10330 GCA_948208565.1 Hura crepitans
ACAACATACATATACATGTAAACACATATAATACACACAACATGCATAACATACACTAAATTGACCATGATAGGAGTGCTACTTATAGCAAGCACCTAAGTCTCATCTATCATAGCCCTCCTGAATGCCTCCATAACTTGAGCGGTCCTCTCCAATGGAGCCTTCTTCATTGGATCAGAGGAAAGAAATATAAGGCACATTTAATGAGAAGATTCGAGTGATGCAAGTAGTAAAACCAATGGCTTTACCAACATCGTATTCTCGGGTTGAAAGGCCACTGACCAATTCTCTTTTGTATAGAGCTTAGCAGAAGATATCTCCCCGTTCATGCTGTAGTGCATGTAGCTTAACTCTGGGATGTCCACTAGAGTCCTTATCACTTCACTAGGCAAAGGTGTTAGACTAATGGATAGACCTAAAGCTCTACCATGAGTAGGGGGAAGAGAGAACTAAGAGTCGGGAGAACTAAGAGCAGTTCTAGGCTGCTTTCTCAAGGAGGATGGGCCAACTTTAGGGGTAGTAGTATGCTACAACACCACACATGCAAGTTAAAAAATGTCACAAAAAGGAATCAAAATGCAAGAAACTCACCTAAGGCAGTAGAGGTCCTGATGTATAAAGGACCTATGGAATCAAATGAGTCGAGGACCAAAAAGTGTAGCCTGTATCATTGTCCTTCTTAAAGTGGCCCTCAGGATTCCCACAGTCATCCCTTACACAAACTCTAGGTCATCAATGTACCTTCCAAATAATATCGAGCCTGAGGATTCAAAAGAATAAGGGAGACATCGGGACCTAAGTGCCAGCTAACCACCCTCTCTCTTAGAAATCAGCAGTACATCTTTAAAGTGGTTAGCAATAGATGACAAAAGGATAAGCCCCTAATAAATCATAAAAGAGGAGGCAACTCATCAATAAGAAAGACCTACCAAGCCAAATCAATCTATATAAGAGTTAGCTACATGTGAATAAACACTAATAGAAATTTTCTTTGTGTAGGAAATACTCACATTAGTCCAAGACTAAGAGTTGAGGTACTGCCAATGCTACATCACGGAGGCTGCATTCAATGGGCCAAAGGTAGGTCGCACCCACCTATCTATCACTAGATAATAGTGGGGCACATCTAGCTAGCAAGGGCGAGCCAGCAAATGGATCTCATAAGCCCACACCTAAAAACAACAAGAAATAAGGTCACTAATAAAATCCTAAAGAAAAATGCACAAATAAAAAGGGGAGTGGCTTACCAAGACGCTTGACATAAAGCCATGAACAAAGCGATGGCTCTTTTGAGTCCGCACAGTCTTGTTAAGGCTCCAGAACATCCATCTTAGAGAAAAGCAGCACAAATTCCAACTGCTTATCTTGTTGACCTCCTTCAAAATTTGAAGGAAGCTCCAGCTCAAGCTACTGTTGGCATTAGCAAACAAGGTGGTGCCCATCAAGTATAACATGAAACAGCGAGTGTACTAGTCTACCTCTAATTTACTCAAGGGTGATTCTTCCCTCTATCTCTCCTATAGATTCGTACAGTGAATGCTGCCAGCCCTGTCTTGAGGGATGAACCCTAGCAGTTCCTTCACCTCCTGCAATCGTAAGGATGGATGTCAATAGCAAGCGTCAAATCTAATCGCATGACCAGTGTAGGGAGCCTTGGTGATGAATGTCAAGTCAAAAGGTGTGATCATCATCTCATTAAAAGGTAGATGGAAGGTATGGGTGGTATCCATCCACCTATTTAATAGTGCCCTCAAGGCTTGCAAATCACAACAAAAATCCTCTCTCACAAGGTGATCAAGGAAAGTTTAGAAGCCAGTCATATGAACTCTATTCTTTAGCACCACTGGCATGGTGGAATACCACTATTGAGGACCAGACAAAGTGCCCCCATATTTCAAACACGTCTGTAAGACAAACAAAGTAGAAGTCAATAAAAGTCCATACAGACCAAGAAAAGCAAGCAAGACTGGTCCACACAGACTTTATTCATAAGACACACAAAAGCCTACACGGATATCAAATGAGGTAAAAAATGGTCAAACATAAGTCCACACAGACATCAAACAAGTAAAAAATAGTCAACGACAAGTCCACATGAACTTCAAAAGGTAGAGCATCTAAAATCACTACATGATAAGTTTTGGAAATAAAGATAAACATTAAGTCTGCACTGACCAACTTTTCTAGAGATTTAAGTCCGCATGAACTTATCATGCCCTAGCCTACTTAGTCTACATAGACTTATCAAACTAGAGAATTCTCCAAGCATGAAAACACAGAGAAACTCAATCAAAATGGATAGAAAACACATAGAAAATGAAGAACACAACTGAAGATACACTTCAGAGCAAGCATGGTGTCCCAAATCTGCTAAAATTAGAATCGGGTAACCAAATTTCACCCTATGGATAGGTACGGTGTTCCTAGGTCGATTAACAATGATAAAAGGGATGAAACCAATCGAAGTTGGCATAGAGATGTCTTTTAGAGGAGGAGGAGGAGAAGGTTTAGATCTCACTTCCAGTGGAAGGAGGATCACGATGGGAGCCTCCTCAACATTCGAAGAGGATGAACTAGAGGCGCTGCCAATGTAAGATGCCATGGCTGAGTGGTTTGTTAGAGAGAAAAGAGCAAGAGAAGAAGGCTATAATGAATACAAATGAAAAATGAAGGGGAAAAGGGATAGTTATATCTTTGACGCGATAAGTTTGCATGAACCTCCGCAGCATTGGTCCACACAAACCACTTTTCCACTAAGTCCGTATAGACCTCATTTTCGATAGTCTGTGAAAGTTAGGCACAGCATAAATCCACACAGACTCCAATCAAGATTGGACTACATGGACTATGGCTAACAAAGTCCGCACGGACCTTTGGCTACCAAAATTCAAAAGAGCCAAAGATAAAGAGAAATGCCTCTTAAAGGCCAAACTTACTAGCTTCATAATTAAACTAATATTTCATTTCTAATTTGCAAGATCAACTCAAAGTTTAATCCATAACCTTAGATCAACTACAAAGTTTAATCCATAGATCATGAATCAACCTTGAGTTTAATTCTCTAATTTTGGATCAACCCTGAGTTCAATCAATAGATCATAAATCAACCCCAAGTTCAATTTGCTAATTCTGGATCAACCCTGAGTTCAATCCACAAATCATGAATCAACCCCAAATTCAATTCTCTAATTTTGGATCAAAGCCAAGTTTAATCCATCCTCTAGGTTTAACCTCGTAAGCTAATCTATCCTTTAAGTTCAGCCTCGTAAGTTAATCCACAGTTACTGTTGAAGTTTACATCAAGGCCCGCTCAGCAATAGCATGAGTAGAATAGGCTGACAAGTAAGTATCCCTTACTTAAATACTTTGCTACATACTAGTGATACATAGCACATGCTAAAGTAGGGGCAACTATAGACACCTCACCTAGACTTATGATGATAACTAGAGATAAACTCTCAAGCATACCATAAAGCCATTAAGAGGCAAGTCCGTGCGGACCTATTGGCTATATCTGTATGGACTAACAATGGGAAATGGCCAAAGCCTAACCCATGAGGACCACAGACCATCATACTAAAAAGCCTAGTCCGCACGAACTAGTACAGATAAGTCTGCATAAACTTGCCGATGGGAAAAGCACTCTAGATGGAAATACTGCCTATTCAGTCCAAAAGCCAAAATCCTTTAAGGATGAGGACTCCTTTTCTAGATGAAAAGGAAGAAAA
Source organism: Hura crepitans (assembly GCA_948208565.1). Classification (NCBI taxonomy): domain Eukaryota; kingdom Viridiplantae; phylum Streptophyta; class Magnoliopsida; order Malpighiales; family Euphorbiaceae; genus Hura; species Hura crepitans. Next base: position 3,729 of record CANXYI011054771.1, read on the forward strand.
ACCTAAAAGAGAAGTATAAATACTTCTTTACATCAATAGAGAAGGATTCAAAAAATTAGAAGGAGAAAAGACACACATTCCAATAGTAAGAAACACTAGAGAGCTTGGAAGGCTTGATCTAAGAAAGGTCTTAACCATCTTCACCTAAATCCTAAGGCTTTTGTGCTAGTGTTTGAAGAGATCCCTTGTCCGAGTATTATTTGAGGCCTATTAAAAGATTCCTTAATGTCTTGTAGGCCTATGATCTCTGAAATTGATGTATAAGTGAGGTGATACTTTGTTATCCCCACTCTTATTTATGATGAGTAGGCCAATTGTATTGATATATAGGATGCGAGATTGATCCTTATAGTTAATGTTTGGCATGTTGAATGATGTTAATCACCACTACATGAATCTAACTATATGCATGCTTAGGTCCGACAGACTTAGTGCCTTTAGACACAAGCATATAGGTTAGTCCACATGGCCTTTTTTTTCTTTTATAAGAATTTGATAACTTGGTCCACACAGACATATATCCAGTAAACATGATTCTTCATTCCAATAGTACTATGTTATATGCTAGTTGATCGATGTGCCTTAATATGATTATGCGTTAATATTGAAAGTATGTGTACATGAGATGGGAAAATAGTCCATGTGCTCTCCCTGTCATAAGGGTTGTATGTCTACACAGACCTATGTGTGATAAGTTGTGTGATGATTCCTCGGCATATGTTTTGCTTACGTAATCAATGGCCTTTGATTCATTTATCTTAAATATGTCCATATTCTATTTGTCATGTGTCAACAATCTCGATCTAACCTCTTTGGCTTTGGTGTCCTTTGAGTTGTCAATTGGGTTCTCTTGTTATAGTGAAAGATGGAATGACCCCATTCCTCCCTGGCGATGGTCCATACGGACTAATAGTCGACCTTTTAGATGTCCGCACGGACCTAGCGATGTAGAAGCGAGACCATTTTAGGACTGTAATTTATCCCTTTAGTTTTGTGTCATAAACATTTTATTATTTACTTTGGGGTTGTAATAGTTAGTAAATAACTTGTTTTACATGTTAAACCCTAATCTGACATTAAAACACTTCCTATATAATTAATTGGTGTTTTCTAACAAAATGGATTTGTATTTCCTTAATCAAAAGTCACATGAAAATTGTATTTTAATAAAGACCAATCTCTTAGAGATGGGAGTTAGGTGATTACTGCCAATTCCTATAGAATTACAGGTAGCTATCAGGTCAATTAAACAAATAATGAATGACCCATTTTTTCTGGATGTATGATATACATTACTATATTCTTTAAATATCATAATTTACTTCCATACATGTAAAGGTGACAATTTAAATTAAGAATGATGAATGCTTGAATGATAAGGGACTAATAAATGTTACAATATACATGGACAACATATTATTGGGCCATAAATAAGATCTAAAATTCCAAACCTTTCTAGTACAAAAGATCAAAGGTCCTGGTGTAGAGGCCAAGTGGCGACTCCACTAACCACTCTTGTCCCCGGTAAAATACATGATCTTTATAGTAGTGACTCTATTGGGGACCGAGAAATTTTAATTTGAAAGTGCCCAAATAATATGTCATTAAAATATTCTAATTTTTATCAATCCTATGCATAATATCCTATATAAACTATGTCCTTTTTACCCTGGATAGTGTTGTGAACCATGACTTCATTTTTCATTCAAGAATGGAGAAGTGCTAGCATATCCATCACTTGTAAGCCTCACACCTTCAGGTATATGAAAAGGTGAACTAATCGATCGCTATTATCCTTGATTAGAAGGACCCGTTAGGAGGGACCTCTGCTTGTGGGAGCCTATCAGCCTTTTGACTAAAACTATAAACCCATGTAGTCATGCTTAGCAATTTCCCCTAAGTTGTATGACCCTAAGTGTGTGTGATTGCATTTATGATTGCTATATGGATCTAATTACATTTATCCTTATTTGAAGTGGGGGCAAGCCCATTGTGCCCTTTTTTTAGGATAGGCCCACCATAATTTCACATCAAATAAGATATAAATGTCTTAAGGTCACTACTTTTTGCTTGTGCTTTAAATATAAGAGGTTATTAGGCCTAATCAAGCCTATGTTTGAACCTATGCATCCCCCGATGATGCTTAGGTAAGCCTACCTAGGAAAGATGACTAAGATCACGTGTGTGGGAGTAAGAAGGTTGAAAGGACTATTGCTTGTGTTTGTCTTTTCCTCCATCACAAAGATGCATTCGCATATTATGCATCTTATACTGTACATGCATCATGTCTGACCCCTTTGCCTTATCCAGCCATCATTGATCCTTCACTTACTACTCAATGGAAGAGAGTAGGCAAGTGCCTAAGCAGAGTTAGTACAGAAGTATCTATACAACCGAAGTAAGGAAACATGTTTTCTGATGATTACATGACTAAGGCTATGTTCATAGAAGCAATGGCTGAGATGGAAAGGAGGATAACATCACTAGTTACCAATGCCCTATCCCTTTTGCAGAACCCTTAGGAGGTAGGACAGACTTCTAAGATGAACAAGGGAAAGGAGATAGCAGGGGAGCCTAAGGATGACCAGTCATCTGATGATGAGATACCATAGGTGGTAAAGGCTTATAATAGGGTACCCCCTCCTAAGGCACCTGAGAATGATCAATTGTGAAAATTGAATGAAAAGATGCAAGCCATGTCCTGATTAGTGACTAGGGGCAGAGATGTTGACCTGGATGACATCAGTTTAAGGCCTGATCATTCTATACCTCATAAGTTTAAGATGCCTAATTTAAGTAAGTTTAATAGAACCTCTGATCCTCATACTCACCTGAAATAATATGCGGTAGCCATGAGAGCCACCCACCTAACAGAAGAGTAGATTGTGAACCTATTTAGCATGTCCCTCATAAGTTAGGCTCTTAACTGGTACCACTATCCAGAGAGAAGGGTCAAAGAGGACTAGAATGAGTTGGCAAGGGCATTCAATAAGCAATACACAAATAATGCTAGTGTTGAGATTACTTTGAAGGATCTAGAGCTGATTAAGCAGAAGCCCAATGAGAGTTTTTCTGACTATCTTTAGAGGTAGAGGGAAAAGATCTTGAAGATGAGGAATAAGCCTAAAGATATTAACTAGATCAAGATGTTTATTGGGAATGCTAATAGTTATATGAACATTGAGCTTACAGCTAAAGGCATTACTACCTAGGAATAGTTGAAAGATATTGCCATTGACCTTAAAGCTGGGTATCAGAATAAGGGTTACAAGAGATCGAATAATTATCCTACTTTTGCGGGCGGAAATGCTGGAAATTCCACTAAAACTGCTGAGGTACATGCAGTTCAAGGCTGCAGGTACTCAAATATGGGTAAATCCTTGTCATGGTGTTTAAAGAAACTCACTAAAGAAGGGAAACTATAGCCACTTCCACACCAGCCATTTAATGGACCATTACCCCCAAATCATAGAAACGATCAGTATTATGCTTATCATCAGAGAACTAGGCACCTTATAGATAGCTACAAACTCATTAGAAGGGCCATTCAGGATCTTATTGATTCAAAATAGATCCCTAACCCAAAAACTTCATCAAACCCACTTCCAAATCATCACACCATATGCCTTCTTAAATCCGAATTAATCGAAGATTATGTGTTGAGGGAAATCTATGGGTCTGACCTAGCAATAGAAGCAGGAGTGAGAGTGAGTGAATCAAACCTAATGACTAGTTTCTAGGATAGTGAGAGTGACCGTGAGACTAGGGAGAGCAAGAATTTCTAGGATCAATCCTCTTATGAGGATTTCGAAGAGGATAAGAGAGAGCCAATACGAGTTAAGGGAGAAATAGTGGAAAGAGTAAAAAAGAATGGTCGGATCCTACTAGAAAAAAGGCCTAAATTCGAAACATATAAGTATGAGGAAGTATTAAAGCAGCACAAGAAAACTTAAGCCAACATCAGCATCTGGGATTTGTTGATGTCATCCAAAGACTAGAGGCAAAAGGTGGTTGAAGCTTTGGGTTAAGTTGCTGTTTCTATAACCACCACACTCGATGAGCTTGTAAAAGTAATGAAAATAGGCAATACAGGCCTCATCTCATTTTTAGACACGGATCTACCTTTAGAAGGAAAGGAGCACAATAGACCCCTCTTTATCAAAGCTAAAGTGAATGGAAAGAAAAGAGATTGTGCAATGGTAGATGATGGCTCCTCCCTTTGTGTTTGCCTTGCCAAGATCCTAACTTGTTTGGGAATCACAAAAGAGGATTGATAACCTTCTAGCATCACTATAAAAGCCTATGATAACACCAAGAGGCAAGCTAAAGGGTTCATCACAATCAAGGTACAGATGGGACCAATTATTGATGAGGTTGAGTTCACAGTTATTGATATACACGCTACCTTCTTTGTCCTATTAGAAAGGCCTTAGTTCCACAAGCTAGGGGGAGTTCCTTCAACTCTCTATCAAATGATTAATTTCCTATATGAAAGTAACATTATTACCATAAAGGCTAAAGTCAATCACGCTATCTCCACTTTAGCTATCGCCAATCAGCCATTTAATGGATTCCATGTTGCTAGAATTTATAAGGATTACATGGACCCGGCTATGTCCAAAATGATGAAGTGAATGGACTTCTTCCCTAGAGCCAGTTTAAGGAAAAATTTGCAAGGAATCACTGAACCTTTGTAGTTGCATACCCAGAAGGATACTAAGGGGTTAGGCTATGATCCAAGCAAAAAGGGTAACCCAAGACAAGGCAACTCATTGGAAGATCACTTTGTCAAGTAGAAGGATATCAAGTATGATAGGACCTTAGAACCTATAATAATAAAGGGACTCTACAAGTTGGGAATTGAAATTTTTGTTGATGTTATGGATTGGGAATCAGGACATCTTACTCAAGTTTAGTGGATAGAGGAAGTGTTCCCAAAGTTGCCAGCTATTGAAAAAGTCTACCTTGCCCTCTTAGAGGATGTGCCTAAGCTAGAAAACACTGATTTATTTATAGATGAATTGAATCTTTGTGACCTCTTTAAGGCAAATGATTATCTTTCTAATAAGATGAACAATGGATTTGCATATTTGTGTGATCTTTCTCCTGATGGTAATGCGCATGCATATGATCATTACATGAGCATTTTTGACATTAATTGCATTAAAACTAACCCTTTAATTCTTGGAACTAATGAACAACCAAAGAATGTATTAATTGCCCATGATACTACTGTCAAAGAAAGAGAAAATTTTGAGAGATTACTAAAGAAATATGAAAGGATTTTTGCTTGGAATTATGATGACATGTCAGGGATCGATAGGGAACTTACATAACATGCCATACCAACACACGACCACACTCTCCCAGTATGATAGAAGCTCAAAAGAATGAGACCTGAATGTATAGAAAAAGTAAAAGATGGCGTAGTCAAGTTGCTTGAGGCAAAGTTCATCAAGAAAATAGTCTTCCCCACTTGGCTCACCAATATAATACCAATACCTAGGAAGGACAGAAGAGTTAGGATGTGTGTGGTTTACTGAGACCTAAATAAGGCATGTGTAAAAGATGATTTTCCCCTTCCTTTTATAGATGTGTTGGTAGATAATGCAGCAATGGCTGCTATGTACTCTTTCATTAAAGATTCTTCGGATAAAATTATATCTTGATGAAAGTAATAGACAAGTGCAAGACTACCTTTATAATATAATAGGGTACATACTATTACAAAGTGATGCCTTTCAGATTACAGAATGCAGGGGCTACTTATCAATGATTGGCCACCAAGCTGTTCCATGAAATGATGCATAAAGAAGTGAAGGTATATATAGATGACATGAAGATGAAGTCCACAAAAAGGGAAGGACATTTCAAAGCATTAGAAATGTTTTTCTAGAGGCTAGACCAATTCAACATAAGGCTTAATCCTAAGAAGTGCATCTTTGGAGTCACGTCAGGAAAGTTATTAGGATTTATAGTAAGTAAGAAGGGGATTGAAGTTGACCCAGACAAGGTAGAAGCCATCCTAGATATGCCCACACCATAGTCAAAAAAAGAAGTCAAGGGATTCCTAGTCAAAATTCAGTACATCAATAGTTTCATATCTAAGCTCACGGTGGTTTGTGAACCTATATTTAACCTGTTACACAAAGGACAACTGAAGGAGTGGAATAATGATTGCGAGAAAGCATTTCAATTTATCAAGAAGTATCTAATTAACCCTCCAATTTTAAGACCCTCAAAACCTGGCAAGCCTTTAATCCTGTACCTAGCAATGGAAGGGTCCTCAATAGGTGCACTGATTGCACAAGCGAATGAAGCTGGAGTAGAAAACATGGTTTATTACTTGAGTAAAAAGCTGATCCCATACAAATAAAAATACATGAAAGTAGAGAAAATATGTTTAAAAGTAATCTAGGCATCAAAGAAGCTGCAGCACTATTTCCAATCTTACAAAGTAGAGGCAGTGACAAAACATGACCCACTCAAGTATTTATAATCTGCTCTATCCATAGGAGGAAGAATAGGATGTTGGATGTTACTGCTCTAAGAGTTTGACATCTCCTATATTACAAAGAAGACCATTAAAGGCTGAGCTATAG
>CANXYI011054937.1:0-12980 GCA_948208565.1 Hura crepitans
CTTTACCCAGCATCCTACCTCTTCGAGGGCCAAATGCACATCCAAGTATTCCTAAATTTTGTTGCCTATTTTAACTGCATTCTCCTTTGTAATTTAATTCGGTGATAACCCATGGCATTGTACTTAGAAAGGGCATTCTTCAAAATCTACTTTTTCCAACAGGTTGTATGGATCCCATTGTTTGATAACCACCAAATTATCTGATACAGACTATGGTCCTTCTTCTAAGACTCTCTTTTTATCTACTTCATGTTTAAACTTAAATAAAAACTGTTAGTTACCTTGATTTTCTAGCTTAAAGCCTTTTCCTAATCTTTAAGATTTTTGCAACGATTTTTTGATTGCTCTTTTTGGGTACGTTTTGGATGATATGATTCTCCCAATTAGCATCACATAGTTCTTTATCTTTGCTGAAGTCTGTAAAGATAGGAGTGATTTCCTACAATATAATTGATTAGTTTTATCAGTCAAGTGTTCCATAATTATGAAATAAGGTAAGTGGTGGTAATAAATATGGTTGTAAAGTTAAAGGTTAAATATAGCGAGCTCAAAGATAGTATTAATTTTTTAAGTACAGAGCAACTTCATTAAGAGAAAAGCTCTCACTTAGAGAGAGAATTGTGTTCTCACTTACCAATTTCTAAGTTTTTATCATTAAAGCTCAATATTTTGATTTTGTAATCTCAATATTATTTTTTACATTAAATTTTTATATTTTATTATTTTTTACGTTATAAAAAACTTTTCATCCAAGATGTATTCAATAAGAATAAAAGTAAAAAAGTATATAAATCTAAAATTACAATTTTTTTAATTATAAAAATTATAAAATTAAAATAAAAAAATTTAAAGATAAAAATTGGGTTTGAAGGTAGTTTTTTTTTCTAACTTTATTTGGAAAAATAACAATAGATGTCTGAAAAAATGCATCTTATTATTTCTATGCGTACGTTTGGTATGTAATTAATAAAATAAGTTTAATTATTAATAGTGTATCTTTTTATGGATTGAAAATAAAGTTAAACATTAACTCATTAACATTTTTCATTTTTTGTATAATTATTAATAAATTAACGTCAAGCGAGAAATTAAAATTTAACCTATTTAACTTGAAATAATAGTATTCTGGACGATGCACTAAAGGTAAGTAGTGCAATAAATATGTACTTATTAAGAATGATATATTAATCTAGTGTAAATTTTAATAAAAAAACCAATCAATAATTAAATGAGTTTAATTATTCTTTTGTAATATGTAACTCCTTTTAATCATATACCAAACGTATCTAAATAAATTTTTTTGAGTTTTTGCTTTTTTTAGTGTATATTTGTCTTGCTATTCTTCATTGTTATCAATATTTTTTTATATAATCGCTTATTTATTTATATAAAGTTTAGTGAATTAATACAAATTATATAAATTCTATTAAAAAAATTACATATCTTGAGCGGTCTACTAAAATTATTTCATATTACTGAATTGTTTCTAGACCCTCAATTATATTTTGTTTCCTAGATCTTTTAGTATAAATGATTTTTTATAATAATTATAAATGAAATTTCTCATAAAAAAATTATAAATGAAATTTGAAAATGTTGAAATTTTGGATTTTTTTTGGTCAGGCAAAATATGACAAGTTTGAGGGAGAAAAAAAACACTCGAGGCAACAAATAAACGATGTCGGGGGAAGCTAAAACGACATTCATGAGTTTCCTATTACCGTCTCTTACGAGGGGAAGGAATAAAATCCTAACCCTACAACAAATTGACCAAGAAAAGGCGCAGTTTCACAATTCAGGTCCTTCTTCTCCCTCCACAAGGCTACCCACATATGCAAAGTAGCGTGGCGCTTCTTCTCTTTAATTTCCAGAGAGAGGGTTTTTTCGCTAAATGCTCTTTCTGTTCAGACCCATCACTGTCTTCTTCTATTTCATGTCTTCCATCGACGCTTTTGTTTCCTCTGCTCCTTTTTGTTCAGAGTGGAACTCCTTTCAAACCCTAACTCCTTCTCATATCTCTTTTATATCCTTTCTTTTTTTCTTTATTGCTCTCTCTTTCCACAATTTGAATCAAGGTTCGGTTTCTTTACGATCTCTGGATTGCCAAGCTCTCTTTTTTGCCCAACATGAGTAAGAAGGTGAGTTTTTTTTTTTTTTTTTTCTTGCGTTCAAATAACCACTGCATGGCTTGTTTGATCTTTTAGGTTAAAAAGGATGGAATTTTGCATGTCTTTATTGGTGATAACAAGAGAAAACTGCGTATTTGAGTTTCCAAGCAGTAGAGTCAGAAAATATTTAACTTTGCAGTTGATAGATTAGGCATTTGATTTTCCTCATGTGCATTAGGAAAGCTTGACACAGTGATACATGCAGATTACATTGTTTTTAACTTACTGGAATAGCTTACACATTATCTCTGGTTTTTGACTATGGGTTTTTTCCCATCTTATTAGGTGTTGGTATTTGGATCATTCACTGAAGACGAAACCAGGTCATGGCTACAAAAGCCATCATCTGATAAAGATGAGAAACCCCTGGAAAAGAAAGAGTTGCAATTTGGTTCTTTGAATTATACTAGCGGAATAACTCTTGGTGGTTTCAGTTGTGAATCAAGCAGGCAGCTAGCTTCTTCTAGCGGAAACGTCAGTTTCCAGACTAAAAATACACCTAATAAAGATAATGTGAGGATTGCAAAAAAAGCCGATGACTTGCCTGGCGTGTCAGAAGGTCTTAAGCAAAATGGAATTGTTGACAATTTCACTCGTGGCAGTTCGATCAGTAATGGTGTAAAAGACTTTAAAACCGAAAGTTTAGACTTGACTTCTTTGCACCTATCTCAGAATGAAGACGACTCCAATAATCAATCACGAAATTCAAAATTTCATGTACTTGACATGGTAGCTATTAAGGATGGTAATCTGGAGGAAACTAACAGTGCTTATCGAGTATCTTCGAGAAAAGAGAAAATTCAGAAGCCAAATGATGCCCCTGCTGCCGCTGTTAGAAATTTGCTACCTCGTGGCTTAATTAACTCGGGGAATTTATGCTTTCTTAATGCAACTCTGCAGGCTCTCGTTTCCTGTTCCCCATTTGTTCAGCTTTTGCAGGATCTTAGAAATCGCAACATCCCGAAGGTATGTTATTTTATGCTTTCTCATTCCTTCATTTATGTGTTTTATCATCTCGATCAGGAATTAATAGCAACCAGACATTCTTACAAGGATAAGCTATATTCCAGCTGCTTAAGATTACTGAAGTTGTGCCTCTGTTTGGCAATGATTTACTAGGGTGGCTTTCCGACATTAACTGCATTCGCTCAGTTTATTTCTGACTTGGACATGCCAAGCAGCTCTAGCCTGAAAAAAGACATGGCTGTTGAGACTGGTCGGCCTTTTAGCCCTGCTATGTTTGAAGGCGTTCTTAAAAATTTTACTCCAGATATCCCAAATAGCATGTCAGGCAGGCCAAGGTTTGTGCTTTTGCATTGGCAGATTTTTTCATCCTATGTTTATCACTTTTTCTTTGATTCTTTCTTTTCTTTTTTCTTCTTCCTTCTTATTTTATTTTATTTTATTTTATTTGCAACAGGGCTAAACACTAAAACGTTCTGATTAACTAAATTACAAATTTTCTTTGATGTGATCACAATGTTAATAGCTTCTTAGGAATGAACACAGATGAAAAACATGATAATTTTGGGCTTTTTTTTTCTTGCTTTTTGTATGAATATTGGAGAAAAAGGAGAGAATCAGTGTCACAGTGTATGCCTTTATTATAATGTTATATATTACAAGCCAATAATGGAGTAAACCTAAGGTACACGTGTACACGCTAGTTGTATGGCACATGCTAGATCTAGCGGCCACTAATAAACACTCACGAATGTCGAAAATCAAGATTGAGTTTTGACCGTTAGATTCAGCATAAACCATACATGCTGCAAGTGCCTTAGATTAGACCCAATAACGGATGTGTATTTCTTCCTCAATATGTGGCTTCCATTTCCTTCGGAAATATTGTATTCTTATCTGATTCCTTTTTGGTTTTCCTATAACCAGTACTACGACTTTAGTATAGCAAAATATTGAGCTGCAAGTACACAGGTCATCTACAATTTTTGTCAAAACCATCCTTTCTTATAGATATTTGTGGAATCCAGAGAAAAAGAAGGAAAAAAGGAAGCTTCTACTTCTAGACTGCCATTAGAAATTAGCAACTGTAAGGAATGAGCATAGTTATTATCTGTTGTTTGCAGTGGTGGATACTTTTTTTAATTAATTTTTTTTTGGAAGTGATATAGGATAATGAGCTAAGCGTAAAAGGCTATTTCAGGTCAATTAGGATATTGGTTTGTGAAATTGCAAGATACAGGCCTGGCCTCAATGTATTTGGCTTGCAATGGTATTATATTGTGAGAAAGACAAATGCAGCATGACTAGACTATAACTAGAATTGCATTTACTTGGCTTGGACGGATGAATTTGTTCTCCTTCCCATTTTCTCGAAGATTAATTTATTTATTTATTTATCATAAACTGTTACTTTTAACTGAACTATTATGCCTGTACAAAATGTTTGTGCATCATCTTATGTGAGAATTGGGACCTTAATTACACAAGCAGTAGAAAAATAATGTCAGTTTGATGATGTGATGATAGAAATTAGCGGCAAAACCAAATATTCTTAATTCCCTTCACATCTTGAGATTTGTTTCTATGATACATATGACTTACTGTAGTACTTGTTAGGATTACGAGTTTGGGTTTCTGAATTCTGACATATTTGTTATCAGGCAGGAGGATGCTCAGGAGTTTTTGAGTTTCATCATGGATCAAATGCATGATGAATTACTCAAGCTTGAAGGACCATCTGGTTGTAGAAATAGTGCGAGATCTTCTTTACTTTCTTCAACAGAAGATGATGAATGGGAGACAGTTGGCCCAAAAAACAAATCTGCAGTGACTAGAACACAAAGCTTTATACCTTCAGAGCTAAGTGATATTTTTGGTGGACAGTTGCGAAGTGTTGTGAAAGCAAAAGGTATCTGCAGTGATATTTTTATGATTCTACCCAATAATATTTCAAAATTAATCATGAAATACATAAACGTTATATGCTCCATACTTTTGCTCCAAGTGAGCACCTGTGGGTTGAAATTAAAGTAAGATGTGGATACTTCCATCAAACAATATAATTAACACAGAAAATTTTAGTTTGAAGAGCAGAATTGGTTTCACAAACACCCACATACTAAGTTAGCTTTTCTTGTGGTGCAGGAAATAAAGCTTCTGCAACCGTTCAACCATATCTATTGCTTCACCTAGATATTTATCCTGAAGCTGTTTGTACTATTGAGGATGCACTCCATTTGTTTGCTGCACCAGAAAATCTTGAAGGGTATCGGGCATCTGCAACTGGAAAGGTACCCTTTGTCTAATTTCTTGTTGGCTGCTATAGTATGTATGGAGAACTGCTTATACATGGCTGAACGGTAAAGATATTTTTGAACATTCTGTTGTTAAATATTGTATTGCTTGAAGTTGTTGCCTAGACCCGAGTTTTAGGTATCAATTTCTCAAAATTATCATGATTTAATGGGAGTTATATTCATTGTTTGTTTTACCAATAAATAGTCAAATTTGTTGAATCCCTCCAGGCTGGAGTAGTGGCTGCCAGGAAATCTATTAAGATACAGACTCTTTCAAAGATAATGATATTGCATTTGATGCGCTTTAGTTATGGAAGCCAAGGTAGCACCAAGCTGCACAAGCCGGTACACTTTCCCCTGGAATTGGTGCTGGGCCGAGAATTACTTGTGTCTCCATCAACTGAAGTAATGCACCTTTTTCCTTCCTTTCGATTCGACTTTGATTGCTTACTTTTTGGTTAATGGATCTATTCTTTGGAGGTGGTGATCAGTTATTAGTCATGGTTATGCTCAATAATTTGATTGATTGATTGATTCTAAGAGGTGCTTGGCTTCCGTACTTCTGATTTATAGAGTTCTGTTTTGTTTGAAGGCATTGTTTTGTAATGACTGCATTAGTTCATTTTTGTTAGGAAATTCTAATTGATATTGCGGTACTACTATGTGCACATGATTTTGTTGAACGATGCATTGTTTCGTAATGAATGCGTTAGCTCATTTGCTTTGTTGTTAGGAAATTCTAATTGATATGATGATACACTATCATTTGCACATGATTTTCGTTGAATTATGCAACACAATAATTCTTCTCTCCTCCTGTTTTATTTCAAAGTGAGGTGCCATCAATTGCCTCTCTCCTGGGGCTTAATTTATTTATTTATTTTTCTCTTTGTTTCTGTCGATGCATCAACAGAGTCGGAAATACGAGCTTGTTGCGACAATAACTCATCATGGGAGGGAGCCCTCAAAAGGTCATTATACTGCTGATGCTCGATATTTCAATGGCCAGTGGCTGCGTTTTGATGATGCGTCTGTCACTGCTATTGGGACGAGTAAGGTGTTGCATGACCAAGCCTATGTCCTCTTCTACAAACAAGTATAGAAGGTGATGAGAGGAAATTTTCCACTAGCGAGACAATGTAAATTGAGCAAATCTATTACTTTCTAATATTTAAAGCCAACTGGTGTGGAAGCAATTTTTCCTGTGAAGATTGGAAGATATATTCATATGTACTGAACCCTAGAGAAAGAATCTAAGCATCTAGTAAGAAGAACACTTCAATGAAGTTGGAAAGCTGCTTAGAGCCTTCTATGAAGGGATTGGGAGCAAAAGCCATTACTGTTTGTTTTTCTCTGTTTACGTTGAGCAATGAACTTATCTGTAGCATGTACGTGGTCACTTTTAATTTTCCCAGAAAATTTTCGATTAGCTGATCACTTTGAGCCAAATGCATCGTCGATTCCTTCCATAGAGTTCAATCTAGATGCAACACAAGCAGGCTTCATTCTATATTACCATCAGCAAACATTTCCAGAGCTGAGTGATAAAATCGAGTGCACCCTCTGTGTTTTTTAATATTATCCTCGACTAACTGTTATCGCTGACTGGAAGTTCTGTGGTGGGAGCTTTAATAACAGGAAATAGAGAGAATTTCATTTTCTGAGGACTTTGTGGTTCGTCATGGACGCATCAGCTTGTGCCGGCCTCGTACGGTGGAATACAGTACATAGTTAACAGAAAGAAAGGTGGAGACTACGGCTGTTCAATCGAATCGAAATTTTAATAATTTAATCGAAATTTTAATAATTTAATTTATTTAGTTTATTTTTTAGTTCGGATCGAAATTTTAATAATTTAATTTATATAGTTTATTTTTTAGTTCGGTTTTTTAGAGTAATTTTGATTTAATCAATTTGGTTCGATTTTTAAAGGACGAAAATTAAAAGAATTGAACTTATTAAAACGACGTCGATTTGGGTATTTTAATTAATTCAATTTTTTGGTTCAGTTTTATATAAATATTGATTTTTTCGATTTAATTTTTATGAAATTTTAGTTTGATTTTGAAAATTTTAAAATTTCAATTTTCGATTATTTCGATTCAATTTGGAACCGGATGAACATCTCTAATGGAGACAAGTCATACTCAAATTGTCAAGTTCTTATCAAAATTGAATATTTCACAAAGTTTGTAGTTTTTTAAAGAGATAAATATTAACCTCTTTTTTTTTTTTTTACAATTTTCTACATAGTTTTTGGAAAGAGCATTCCATTTCACCTTTTATTTGATTTTTCATTCAAATTAGAAGACAATCTAGTCAACAAGCTTCACTGATCAATAATTGTAATGGCTTTTGAAGTTCAGGCATATAATTGTGAGACAAAATAATTTAGGATCCTTAATTATAAAATCAGAAAAACTTTTGTGGTCTTTTTGTTTATTGTTTTCTTTTGACTTAATATATAATTTTCCTTATTACAGTTTTTTCTTTATTTTTTTTACATATTTAAAACATTAAAATTGTCTCTTAACACTTAAATTCCATCAAAATGCATGTATCATCTCAAATTTAATAAAAATAACTTATTATTTCTTTAAAATTTTATAAAACATACATATTATTTTAAAAAAATTACCTATTAAAATTAGTTTTTTTTTACTACGTATTGTTTAAAGGATAAAAGAATAATTTTGTTTTAACCAGGTGAAAAGTGACTACTGATTTTATTTTAGATTTTAATCATTCTTTTTCTAGATTCTCCTGTTTCTTGAGCAAAACAACGTCAACTTTAGTCTTGTTCTGCTGCTTCTCTCTTACTGCTCAGACTAATTCCTATTGGAGAAACCATGGCAGGGGCGCTGGTAGGAGGCTCATTTCTCTCTGCTTTTCTGCAGGTGATGTTCGATCGGTTAGCTTCCCGTGAGGTTATTGATTTCTTCAAGAGCCAAAGGCTGAACGATGCACTCTTGAAGAAATTAAAAACCACCATGATATCTGTCAATGGGGTGCTCGATGACGCTGAGGAGAAGCAGATTACGAGGCCAGCCGTGAAAAATTGGCTTGACGAGTTAAAAGATGCTGCTTTTGAAGCTGATGACTTGCTGGATGAGATCGCTTATGAAGTTTTGAGACTGGAAACGGAAGCTGCTTCTCAAATTGAGGTGCGGAATTTTTTCTCTTCTATTAATCCATTTAAGAAGGGAAAGAAAGCAACTTTAGAACAGATCTCTAAGTTAGAAGAGATTGTTGAAAGATTGGAATATTTAGTGAAACAGAAGGATGCCCTTGGTCTGAGAGAGGGTATTGAGGAAAGAACTTACCAGAAAGTACCATCAACTTCTCTAGTGGATGAATCTGTTGGTATCTATGGAAGGGATGATGATAAGAAAGCTATAATGGACCTTTTATGGTCAGTTGATGGATATGGAAATGATCTGCGTGTGATTCCCATAGTGGGTATGGGTGGCGTTGGTAAATCTACTCTTGCTCAGTTTGTGTACAATGATAGTAGGGTGGAGGCGTCATTTAATCTTAGAGCATGGGTTTGTGTTACAGAAGTATTTGATGTCTTTAAGGTAACAAAAGATATCCTTGAGGCTGTCACTAGGAACAAGTGCGAGATCTCGACCCTGAATCTGCTTCAGCTAGAGCTGAAGGAGAAGTTGGCGGGGAAGAAGTTTTTGCTGGTCCTGGATGATGTGTGGGACGATAATTATGCTAACTGGGACAACTTAAGGAAACCTCTGAAGTTTGGGGCACCAGGAAGTAAGATCATTGTTACAACTCGCAATCAAACTGTAGCCTTAGCCATGGGCACTGTTCCAGCTCATCATTTAAAGGAGTTAACAGATGACGATTGCTGGTCACTGTTCTCAAAACATGCATTTGACGATGGAAATTCAGCTGCACGTCGAGACTTTGAAGTCTTTGGTAGAGCCATTGTGAGAAAATGCAAAGGCTTACCCTTAGCTGCAAAAGCACTTGGTGGTGCCTTGCGCTCTAAAAGAGATAGTAAAGAATGGGAGGTGATATCAAACAGCGATATGTGGGACGTATCTAGTGATGAAATTCTTCCTGCTCTAAGATTGAGCTACCATCATCTACCATCACATTTAAAACGATGTTTTGCTTATTGTGCTGTATTTCCTAGGGATCATAGCTTTTCAAAGAAAGAAATGATCCTTTTATGGACTGCAGAGGGTTTTATTATTCAACCTAAAGGAGACAGGGAAATGGAAGATGTTGGTGCTAAATACTTTGATGATCTTGTGTCGAGGTCATTTTTTCAACGTTCACTTCTCGATGGATCACTTTACACTATGCATGAATTTGTTCATACTTTGGCTAAATTTGTTTCCGGGGAGTTTTGCTCTGTATGGGACAGTGACGATTCATGCAAGATTGCTAATACGACTCGTCATTTATCATTTCTTAGAACTAGGCACAATAGCTCTATGAAATTTGAGAGCATCCTCGAAGCTAAAAATTTGCGCACTTTGTGCGTGAAGTGGTCGTGGTCTACGGATGACAAGCTGAAGTCTGATTTATTGCCAACTCTTCAGCGCTTACGAGTTCTGTCACTATTTCAATGTGACAATATAGTTATGTTGCCGAATTCAATTGGTGAATTGAAGCATTTACGATATTTAAATCTCTCTGAAACATCAATCAGAAGGGTACCTGAATCTATAAATAGTTTGTACAATTTACAAACTTTACTCTTGTGCGGGTGCCAAGATCTCATCAAGTTGCCAACCACCATGGCAGGTCTAATCGGTTTATGTCATCTTGATAATAGAGAGACAAAATTGCAAGAGATGCCATTGCAAATGGGTAGATTAACAAAGCTTGAAACTTTAACTGATTTCATTTTGGGGAGACAGAGTGGGTCCAGCATCAAAGAATTGGCGGAGCTTCATAATCTGAGAGGAAATCTCAGTATTTGGAATCTTCAAAATGTTGTAGATGTTCAAGATGCTTTGGCAGCTAATATGAAGGGTAAAAAGCACCTTAAGATGTTAGACCTGAGATGGGATGGCGAAACTGATGATTCACTGCATGAAAGAGAAGTACTTGAGCAAATGCAGCCTCATATAAATCTGGAGTGTCTTTCCATTGTTGGTTATGGGGGTACAAAATTTCCTGATTGGTTAGCAGATTCCCGTTTCTTAAATATGGTATCCTTGGAGCTTAGTGGATGTAAATACTGTTCCTTCTTACCATCACTTGGACAGCTTGTTTCTCTGAAAGAGCTTTACATCGGAGGGTTTAATTCTCTTGTGGTTGTTGGTCCGGAGTTTTATGGAAGTTGTGCACCCATAAAGAACCCATTTGGATCCCTTGAAGTTTTAACTTTTGAAAGATTGCCACAGTGGTGCGAGTGGTCTTCTTACGCAGTAGAAGGAGAAAATCTAGCTTTCCCTCTCCTGCAGAAGCTTTACATAGCGGAATGTCCAAACCTGATAAAGGGTCTGCCTAGTCGTCTTCCTTCTTTGACAACAATTGAAATTGTGGGATGTCAGCAGCTTGTGCCTTCATTTCCAAGCTGTACAACCATCCCTCAACTAACACTAACGGATGATTATCGAGATGTGACCTGGCAGAAATTGCCTTATAATGAGCTGTCTATCAGGGTCGGGGAATTCCGCTCCCCAGATTCCTTGCTGGAGAGAATGGGGAAGGTGGATGGCGTTTTCACTGCTTTGGTAATACTTGAAATTGGAAACTACGATTCACTAGAGCATTTTCCATTGGAGTTGTTTCCCGTGTTAAGAGAACTTGATATCAGCAGGTGTCCCAATCTGGAATCTCTTTGGGGTGTTGATGAAGCAACTCCTCAAAAGTTCACATATCTCTATTCCTTAAAAGTTAGGGACTGCCCTAAACTTTTATGTTTCCCAAGAGGAGGATTACCTGCCCCAGAGTTGATCCATCTTCATTTATGGGATTGCTTAAATTTGGAATCCTTGCCTGAAGGTATGCACTTACAGCTCCCTTCCCTTGAGGATTTGGAGATAGGCAATTGTCCAAAACTCGAGGCATTTCCAGAAGGAGGGTTGCCCTCAGAACTATGGTCTCTTGTCATTGGATGTTGTGACAAACTTGTTTCTGGCCGCAGGAAATGGAATTTGCAAACGCTTCGCGTTTTAAAGAACTTCAGCATATGGAAAAATGGGGATATAGAGTCCTTCCCTGAGAAGATGCTGTTGCCTTCTGCTGTTACTAGTCTCGAAATCTCAAATCTTGAAAATTTGGAATGTTTGAATTATGATGGGATTCAGCAACTCTCATCTCTTAAAAAACTGACAATCAGCAACTGCCCTAAGCTACAGTCTGTGACTGAGGGAGAGCTTCCCCCCACGCTTACCTCTCTACACATTTTGGACCTTCAGAATCTGAAATCTTTGGACCACAAGGGGCTTTGGTATCTCACCTCTCTTAGTGTATTGGAGATATGGAATTGTCCTAACATCCATTCCATGCCAGAAGAGGGCCTGCCATCCCGTATTTATTCTCTTACAATCTCGAGCCTACAAAATCTGAGATCTCTGGACTTCAAGGGACTTAAAGACCTCGCCTATCTCTCAGAATTGGATATATATGATTGTCCTAGGCTACAGTCCATGCCAGAGAAGGGGTTTCCATCCTCGCTTTCATCTTTAGTCATCTATAATTGCCCTTTGCTGAAACAAAGGTGTGAACGGGAGATAGGAGAGGATTGGTCCAAAATTTCTCACATCCCCTACATAAAATTTGGTGGTCGTTGGATCGTTGGAGACGATACTAGACTTGTAGATTTGCGCATATGCTGAAGCTATCTGGGGGGAGCCTCAACAGATTGAGAATCAAGAGTGGCTAGGCTGGAATAAGGTACCAGAAGAAGCTTGTTAGTTTGTTAATTAGGCAGGAAATTCTAAGCTGATGCGGAATCAGTTTGTTGCTTTGGACAAGATGGAGACCATCGTAAATCTGAGAGTTGCATGGATTGATTGACCAATTTGGAAATGATAGAATCAGTTTTGATGTTCTTCCTCTATTCTCTCTTATTGATTTCTCCTTTGCAAGGGATCCATCTTGAAGGTTTGGTGCGCGATTTTATTTATTTATTTTTGTGGTCTATTCATGACCCATTTTCGAATTTTTCTCTCTGTTTTTTTTTTTCTCAGAAAATTTTCGATTTTTCTAGTACATTTACGTTCATGAATTTTATTGTGATTGTTGTAAAACAGAGACAATAGATCTTGTAAAAACTCAAGAGTTGACGTGTAAAGGACGCCTTTTTTTTTTCCTACCCATCAATTTGTCATTTCTTTTTTACATACTTCACCAAAATAAAAATAATTATTAATTCTTTATAATTTTATAAAAAATTATGTTAAAGAGATTTAAATGCTCCATTTTTTATTTTAACATATTAAATAGAAAAAATATACTAAATTATTTAGATCGTTTGTCAAAAATAAATATTTTACTTTTTAAGTCTTTTTTTTTTAATCTAAAATTATATTTAAAGTTCTAAAAATGGTGTTATTACCCTCTTTTTTTTAAT
>CANXYI011054957.1:0-14322 GCA_948208565.1 Hura crepitans
TATAATTAAGTTATAAAATCAAATAAAAATATTTTTAAACTGCCTAGATAAATTAATAATGTTATAACATGATTAAATTGCTTTAAGTTCACCATTGAGTATCTTATATACTTAGCGTACCGATTTTGGTGTATAGGTACACTACAGCGGGACCTGCCTCGTAAAGCGTGATGGTAGTGGTTGAGAGGATATAGGTAAAGAATTTGTATGTAAATATTGTACAGTTAGGTATCCATGTACTTAGGTGCAAAATGGGTAGGAAATGTATTTGGTCTTTGGAAACATAATGTAATCAAGAGAATATGATTTGCTAATGTAAACTAAGTAATTGTATTTCTTCCTTGGTGAATGAATGATTGTATGTGATGTTTATGTCAATGTGAGCCTAAGGCTCTATATTTATACATGCTTATATGGGGCCTAAGGCCTGAGTTTGGTGTGTTTTGGATGATGATGATGATGATAGGCTAGTGTTAGGCTAAATATGGGGGACAAGATGGGTTCAAGGGTGATGAATCGCTTATAGAAGTGTTTAAACCGACTTGATAAAATTTTAGGTTAGGACCTGAGTAGTTGTTATGTTGCCAAATTTTTAGGTAATACTTGAGTATGATCAGTTTTTCTTCTATAATAATTGGATCATATTGATCCTAACCTGAATCGATTATAAGAATTGACTATATAGGTTTTAGAGTCTGATAGGATGATCTATAGTGAAATTAGTGAAAGTTAAATGAATGACCTTTAGAGAAATCTTAAGATGGGTGATCTGGCAGAAAGTGCGTCGCTTATTGGGTTTCTTCGGGAATCTAGTAGGGGGTGTCACAAGATGCATAATGGCACTTATAATCAAAAATAGATATGTCACAATTTTTTGTGATATATGAGTTTGGCATTGTATTTGTTATGCCTTATGGTATAAAATTGGCTATTGTATGATCATTGTGATTTATGGCATAGTTAATGCGTAATAACTATAACCTTATGTAAGTAATGCATTATGTCAAGAAATGGTGATTATGTGATATATATATATATATATATATATATAAATAAATGATGCCACAGTAAATGTGCCATCAAATGCATTATTTATGTTTGTAATGTGCATGTTGGCATATAAGACACCAAATATGCATAAATATGATTCTAGAACTAAAAATGACTTTTGTTGAACATAAGTCACTGAATTTGCATTTTTATGATGTTAGACCTTAAATGGTTTATGTTGCATATAACTTATGAAAAATGCATGTGGTGATTCTTTAAAACATGAATTAGTGGTGAACATAGATAATATGCTATCATTTGCCTTTTTACAAGTTAAAGTAATTACACCACTAAGTGAAAGCTTAGTGCATTGATTATTTGTGATACGTGGGTAATAGGGCAACAGATTAGAGCTAAAGCTTCTGAAAGTAGGAGACACAAAGGTAACCATTGCATGGGTATTTTTGTATTCTTTATGTAATAGTAATGATGATGTAAATGTAATATCTAAGTAGACATAGTGCTCTAATAATCTTAGAGGGATTCGGTCTAATCTATGTTTTATAGCAGGGTTTTGTATTAAACATCTTAACTATGGATTTTATTTCTGTTTTCTCACATGTTGTGTGTGATGATTGATAAATTGCATGTGAGAATGTTGATTGTGAGAGCTTGATACTCATTATGATATTGATGTGTTTTTTGAGAGTCAAGAGGATCCATGTGACTTAGAGATGTATATTGTGATTGCATAGAAGTGTTTTTATATAGGCAAAAATTTAGGAAAGTATCTTGGTGCAGTCGTTATGCTACCAGGTTTTTGACAAGATGACCCCAATGTTGAACTTGATTTGCATGCCAAAATGGTTTTTAATGTTTTGTTGCATTTCTAAGTCAAGAAATGTTTTCTTACATAAAAGTTTTAAATTTTAAGTGATTCTAGATAATGGAACTGGATATCATTTTCCATGTGCATGTCCTCCATTCAGGTCTAATGTACGAATCTAGAAGAGGGTGCAACAAATATTAGCCCCAGCTTCCCTTGAACTCCAATACATAACCTTTTAACATATCCTCGAGAATCTGAATAACTCTCCTAGATTGTTCGTCTATCTATGGATGGAATGTTGTACTAAAGCTTAATCGAGTACCTAAGGTATTATACAGTTTCTTCTAAAACCTCGATGTGAACCTTAGATCTCGATCTAACATAATTAAAGATTGTACTCCATGTAACCTGACTATCTCATCCACAAAAAGCTCTACTAGCTTCTTTAAGGAGTAGTCCATTCTCACTGGTATAAAATGAGCAGTCTTGGTCAAATGAACTACAACTACCTAAACAAAATCATAATTGCTCCTTGTCATAAGTAGCCTAACCATGAAATCCATAGTGACTCTATCCCATTTCTCTTCTGGAATTGCTATAGGATGAAGCAATATAGAAGGAACCTGATGCGCTACTTTTACTTGCTAATAAGTAAGGCACGTAGTCACATACTTAGACACATCCCTTTTCATACCTAGCCACTAATAAGAAAGCTTCAAATCCTGATACATTTTATTGCTACCAGGATGTAACCCATAAGGAGCATTTTAAGCTTCTTGCTGAATTTGCCTTTCCAACTCTTCTATATCTAGCACACAAATTCTATCATTATAGTATAAACATCCATCTCCCTTTATCTCATACTTGGTTGGCTTTCCCTCTTGGATAACACTTATAACACTCATCAATCTATGATCATTTATCTATCAATCCATCACTGCTATAATAAGCTAGGCTTGACTTCCATCTTAGCTAACAAGGCACTATTGCCTGCTAGTTGTAATCTAACATTCATAGCTTTCATGGCCATTATCAACTTCCTGCTAAGTGCATCAACCACTACATTGGCCTTTCCCAAATGGTAATCGACCAAGTAGTCATAATCCTTCATCAACTCTATCCATCTCCTGTGTCTTAAGATTAACTCCTTTTATGTAGGAATATACTTAAGAATCTTGGGATCTGAGTAAATATAACACTTTCCCCATATAGATAATGTCTCCAAATTTTTAAAGCAAACACAACGGTTGCAAGCTCTAAATCATGAGTAGGGTAATTTTTCTCATATGGCTATAACTATCTTGAAGCATAGGTAACAACCTTACCATTTGGCATCAGAACATACCCTAACCCATTATGAGATGCACCATTGTATATGGTAAAGTCTTTCCCTAAAACTAGTTGTACAAGAATCGAAGCCTCTATCAACATAGCCTTGAGCCTATCATAACTTTCTTGACACTTCTTATCCTAAAAAAAATTGGACATCCTTCCTCAATAACCATGTCATAGGAGTGGCTATCAAGGAAAACCCCTTCACAAACCATCTATAATGCCCTACCAACCCTAGGAAACTCTTGATCTCAGTGGTGTTCCTAAGTGGCTTCCACTCCATAACTACTTTAATCTTGTTGGGATTAACTTGAATACCATCGATTGATGCTATGTATCTCTAGAAATGAAGTGCACTTAACCAAAACTCACATTTAATAAGCTTGGCATAAAGCTTTTCTTCTATTAGAATTTGAAGATTCATTTTCAAGTGTTGTTCATGCTCTTCCTTCTTCTTCAAGTAAACTAGAATGTCGTCTATGAAAAGTTCCATAAACTGATCAAGGTCTAAAGGCTCTGTTCATTAAGTCCATGAATGCTACATAAGCCTTAGTAAGCCTAAATGGCATTACGAAGAACTCATAATGACTATACCTTGTCTTAAAAGTAGCCTTCACCACATCCAATTACTTCACTCTCAACTGATAATATCTAGATCTAAAATATATCATAAAGAACACTTTGACTCCTTTAATCTAATCAAACAGATCATCGATTTGTGGTAGTAGATACTTATTCTTGATGGTCACTTTATTCAATTATCAGTAATCTATACATAATCGAAGTGAACTATCCTTTTTCTCTATAAATAGAATCAGTGCTCCCTATGGTGAAGCACTCAATATGATAAATCCCTTATCTAGCAACTCTTGCAACTATACCTTTAACTCCTTTAACTTAGCTGGTGCAATACAATAAGGTCCTATAGATACTAGAGCAGTACCAAGCAAAACCTTAACAAACTTTTGGAAAACCTGATAATTCTTTTAGAAAGACATCAACAAACTCAGCCACAATAGATATGCTACTCGCATCTAGTTTTTCTATTATGGAGTCATATTCATGGGCAAGGTATGCCTGACAACCTTTCCTCATCATCTACCTACCTGTGACTATAGATATCACATTAGACAAGAAGTTAATTCTCTCTTCAACAACTATGATTTCATACATATCTTTAGCTTAAAGAGTCAACCTCTTATGCTTGTAGTTTGAAATCACTTGATATTTGGACAACCAGTTTATTCCTAATATCAAGTCAAAACCATCAAAAAGTAGTCCTATAAAGTTAGCAAGAAACTAATGGTCTTGTATCTATAAAGGACAATCTCTATATACTTGGTCAGCCACCACATACAGGCCTATAATGTTACTAATCATGATCTCTAAGTCAAGTGGTTTTAAAACTAATGCTCGATCTCATACCTGTGATATGAAAATATAGGAATGTAGACCTCATATCAATTAATGCTAAAATAGAAGAATCGAAAAGGAGAAAAGTACCAACTATGATGCTTAGCTCATCTGCATCCCTAGAGCTCTAATGGCATATTAATGGGTAGAACCTCTGTGCTCATGTTAGGACTCTGATCTATCTCTCTGAACTCTCTGAGCTCTCTCTTTTTGACTTTCCTTCTGGCCTCTAGTAGGTACAGGTACTAATCTTTAACCCATACACTATTCTTAAGGACAATCCTTGTGCAAGTGACCCAGTTGTCCATAATTAAAGCATACACTCAGCTTGTTCTTCTAACATTCTCCCTTGTGCCACTTGAAACATGTTTAACACTGAGGAATTTAACTTTTTTTTGCCCACTGATCTCGGTGTACTAGCAGCTTGAGACTATAGCTACATAGATTTCCCTTTACCACTATGTGCTAGTTTTTATGACTGGCCTTACTTCTGAGATTGCTGGGTAAAACCATACTAAAAACTCTTGTATGTTTTCTCTGACTATGGAATAGCATTAGATGCTCCTAAACCAGTTGATCTCTTCTTTTAGTAGAGCTCTTACTTCTCTTTTTACACTTCTTCAATAAATCTGCATACTGATACTAGCTGTGAGAAATCTCTTATCTTCATTGGCACCACCTGGGACTTGATCTTAACATGTAGACCCTTCTCAAACCTCTTGCACTTGTCTACCTTAGTGGTGATGGTGTCTTTAGCATATCTACTAAGCATAGTGAATTCCTTCTCATATTAACTGATGGTCTTCTGAACTTGCTTAAGATCTATGAACTGTTGCCTTATATCATTGAGGTAATCTTCAGTGATGTACTTCTTATAGAACTCAATCAAGAAGTACTACCATGTTGCTTGGTCCTCTATCTTGTACTTAAAGAGATCTTCCCACCATTTAAATGTCTCTTCTTGTAGAAGTGAGGAGGCATATATTACCTTCTCTTTTGGTGTACACCATATCTATTTCATGATTTTCTCAGTGTGGTCCAACCAGTACTTTTCCTTCCTAGGCTCTATCTTGCTTTCTCCTTTGATATCCTTAACCCCCATATTCTTTAGCCTTTATAAATAGGACTTCTAGATAGCTAATGGTACCTCAAGTTATGGTGCTAGTGGTGGAGAAGCAGTAATAATAGATTTCCTCAATAATCGAAGCATCTCTTATAGGAACACTGGTGGAGCTTGTCCTACAGATGGAGTATGTCCTACTATACTAACAGATATAAACCCCACTTTTGAGGCCTCAGGTACTACTGTATAAAAAAATCAAAATATCACTCTCGACTTTATTCTCACTACCCTATGTTAAGTACTCATCATATTTGTGAGTAAGAAAACAATTTTGATAAGCCTCGACATCTAATAGCATATGATTTAGACTTTACACTCCAAAGTACTCAAATGTTACTAGGAACACCTAAACTGGAGCTCTGATACCACTAAATGTGATACTCCTTACTTGGCTCGAACATCAACCCTGACTAAAGTGTGCATACATATCAAGATATCCCAACTCACTTATATCATTACTTGTTATAAAACATTATTATTAAAAAATTATATGTGAAAATATGGGTTTTTAAAAACCTTTTTCAAACAATGTTACATATACAAAAACTGGGAATCCTCGAGCCAAAATTTTGGCAGCATAACGGCTATATCAGGCACTATTCCACATTTTTGAATAGTAACCAACACAAGAAAATACACTTCTATAATCATGTCACACAATTCCATAACTTCATGTGATCCTCTGATCACTCTAACAACACATAACACAATCACAAGATATCTCAACCTTAGGAAGAGATATCATGTAACACAACATATAATTTATCAGTTTATAAAGGTTTACACATTTTGAAATCCAAAAAGAAACATTAAGTTACAATTTAGAAATAATTTAGGCCCATCCCCTTATAATACACATTTGAGTGCAACCTATACATCCCAACTATATTGCATTTACAAACTTTACCAAAAGAAAGCCTTCACATGATAAGTCTTGATGTCTTAAAGCTTCGAGTATCAAAAACTAGCCTTCTTACTTACCTATCATAAACAAATGATGCACTAAGCAAATGCTTAGTGGTGCAATTGAAATAACATGTGCTCAATAGTATTATAGTCATACCATAAGTATAAGAAATCAAATTTCATGCATAACATAATTCACAATGTTCTAATATACAATGATAGGCATATTCATGACTAAAACATGTATCATGTGTAATCACATCTATAACACTCATATATGGCAAACACCATTTAGAATCAACACATCATCAAATTGAGTTGTTTCCAATTCATAAATACCTTTATCTATCATATTAATATCATGGCATACTTTATAGATTAATTAGTTGTTACCTATTCCATGCTCTATTACGTCATGCTATTTATGCACACCACATGTCAAGATATACCTTACTTACCATACCTACCATAGCATACATACCTCTCAACCATTGCTTGCCTATGATCATACATATACATATTCTTAAGTTTCTTCATACATACACATAATATGTCACCATTCAAGCATACACCCATATGCACACATGATATACAATGCCTACCATGTTGTGACACATCACATGCATGTCTCGACCATGCCATGATTACATACATACATGTATATTTTTTTCAAATTCACTATATACACATCTATTTCTATTCCGAACATGCTTTTCCCCACATATAAGAAACCTACATGACATACACCTCACTTACAAGACAAGGCATCTTAGCCAAGCCCAAAACCACCTATCATCATGTATTTTCTCACCATATGCACACATTAATCATCTAATCCCATGCCACACACATCATTACCCATCATATCCCCGTATATACATGACACAACACTATATAAATACATATACACCCTCTCGGCTAAACTAGAACCACACCTTTCCACTTATTCTTTTCATCAATTCAGCATACAAAATCATCTAAATTATATACAATCAATATCAAATTAAACTCACTTCATAATTCCACACACCTTACACACTATAACCATAACTTTCATACACTGTTTCCTCACAAATCACATTCAAAATGAATGTGGCATGCCTCAAATACATCAAATTCACATACCACTCTATAATTTAAGGCATTTCCTACACTTTAGCAACTTTAGTTTCCTTGTTGAATATCATTTTTATCATGGCCTATATACACACACATTATTTAAAAAAAATCATGAAAAATCCTATAGGCCACTAATTAAAAATCTAAAAACATAGGTAACCTTAAAATGATGAAATCCCCTTAGAAAAAAAATTTAGAAAGAACACTTAAACTAAGACTTGAACTTTTGACACCCCTTGTATGTACACTTAACCTTTTTTGAATTTTCATGAATTTTATGGTTGTCTATGGCTTCTAAACTCTTCAAAGATTAATTTTTACCTAATTAGAGTGATTTTTTTATGAAAATAAAGCTCAATTTGGGAAAAAAATGTTGGCTTTTTAATGAGGGAGGTGTCGACTAGCTTTAGGGGAGAAAGAAGGAGAAACGGGTGGTGGGTGGTGAGGTGTCACTTAGTTACCCTTCCCACTCACATGCACCTTATATAGTGGGGCTAGGTGGCTCGGGTGGTGAGATGTGTCTTTCGAGTGCCTCGAAATCTTAATTTTTCTCGAGAACAATGGAAATTTTTAAAAATTCACTTTAACCTCAAAAAATTATTACATTAGATATAAAAATCCTTGATTAGGCCTATTTAGGGGATTGCAAAATTTTGGGTCAAAATTCCTTTGGTAAGACAGTTAACTAAATCCTCAATTTACATGAAAATCCTAAAATTTAGGAAAAATAGCAAACGACCTCAAAAAATTAAAATTCCTTCCCCAATGGCCTCAATGAAATTTTTAACCTTAAAGGTTTGTTATTTTTCAGTCCATCTGGGCACATCCTAGGTCGTTCCTAGCCCAAGTCCATGTAAGACTATGGCCCACTAGATTATGGCCTAAAATAATTTATTTGTTCTATTAAATTTTTAAATTAAGTCATTTTTATCATTTTGTGGTCCCTCAGTGTTTCATGCCTAGTATGCCCTATCTCGAGCCTCATGAAGGTAACTCGGTACCTTGAGCATCATTTTTACCCTCGAAGGTACTATTCATAGAGCCTCAACTTGCAGGCATCACAATTCTTCCCCTCTTAAGAAATTTCATGCTTAAAATTACTTGGTGTGAATAAATGTGGATTCTAAGCCTTCATTTGTCCCTCGAGTTCCCAGGTGGCCTTTTCAGTGTTATAATGCTTCCAAAGTACTTTGACTAATAGGTTGGCTTTACTTCTTAGCCGATTCACCTCCCTAACAAGAATTTGAACTAGTTCTTTTTTTTTTTAACTCAAATTTGGCTATACTTCAATGTCTATCATTGGGACCACATGTGAGGGGTTTAATTTGTACCACCTAAGCATTGAAACATGGATCTATTATAGCTTAAGTGGTAAGGCTAGTCTGTATGGTAGAGGTCCCACTCTTTCTACAATTTCATATGGGTCAATGAACCTAGGGCTAAGCTTTCCCTTTTTATCAAATCTGAGTACATTGTTCCATAGAGATACCTTCAAAAACACTTTTTCACCCACTGCATATTCATTGTACCTCTATTTGAGGTCAACATAGGATTACTGTTTGTCATTTGTAGCTTTTAGGCTTTCTCTAATGACCTTGACTTTATCCTCTACATCTTTGACCAAGTTAGTACTTGAACTCTTTCTTTCCCTAACATCACTCTAACATAGAGAAGTCCTGTACCTTCTACCATATGGTGCTTTAGAAGGTGTTATGTCTAAACTAGTTTGATAACTATTGTCGCAGGCAAACTCAGCTAAGGATAGGAATTAGTCCTAGTTGCCATTGAATTTAATGGCATAGTTTTGTAGCATATCCTCTAAAACCTATATCACCCTTTCTGACTGTCCGTCTCTTTAAGGGTGAAAAGCTGTACTGTAGGCTAATCTAGTACCCAAAGCTTTATGTAACTTCTTCTAAAACCTAGAAGTAAATCTGGGGTCTCTATCAGAAATAATAACTACTAGAACACCATAGAGTCTCACAATCTCATATATGTATAGTCTTACTAGTTTCTCTAGGGAATAATCCATTTTGATAAGCACAAAATGGGTTTTCTTGGTTAGTTTATCTATAATTACCCACACAGCATCACATTTGCTTCTGGTCATAGGAAGTCCTATTACAAAGTCCATCATAACCTTTTCCCACTTTCACTCTAATATTGCTATAAGATGCAGTAATCCAGAAAGAACCTGGTGCTCAGCTTTTACCTGCTGGCATGTTAGACATTTGGCCACATATTCTGCTATATCTCTCTTTATCCCTAACCACAAATAGTGAGGCTTCAAGTCTAAATACATCTTTATACTTCCAGGGTGTAAAGAATAAGGAGCAATATGTACTTCCTTTAGTATTTGTAACCTTAGGTCATCTATACTATGTACACATGACCTACCATGGTAATACAAATATTCATCTTTACTCAATTCAAACCTTGTGACCTTCCCCTCTTTGACTTTGCCTATCATTTGTATCAATTGTTCATCCTTAGCTTAAGCCTCCCTTATCTACTATTTAAAGTCTAGTTTATTCTATAACTCTGCTAAAATAACATCTTTCACTATGTACCATATTTTGGCATTCATAGCTTTATGTGCTTACTATGAACTTTTTGGTCAGTGCATCTGTAATAACATTAGCCTTTCCGATATAGTAATCTATCAGACAATCATAATCTTTTATGAATTCTAGCCACCTTCGTTATCTCAAGTTTAGCTCCTTCTAGGTAAAGAGATATTTCAAGCTCTTGTGATCCATATAGATATAACATTTCTCACCATACTGGTAATGTGTCAAGATTTTCAAGGTAAAGACAATTGTAGCTAACTCTAAGTCATGAGCAGGATAGTTCTTCTCATATGGCTTCAGCTATCTCGAAGCATAAGCCATAACTTTTCTTTCTTGCATCAACACATAACCCAATCTATTTAGTGAAGCATCAGTGTACACAATAAAATCCTTTCCCTATTCAGGTTGAATAAGGATATGAGTTTTAATCAGCATTTTCTTCAACTTATGAAAACTCTCTTGACACTTTTCAACCTATTCAAACTTCACATTCTTCTTGATTAACCTTATCATAGGTGCTACAATCATTAAAAACCCTATCACAAACCTTTTATAATGCCCAGCTAATCCCAAGAAACTCCGTACTTTTGTTACATTCCTTATAGGTTCCCATTCTAACACTATTTTAACCTTGTTGGGATCAACTCTAATACTTTCTGCTAACACTATATGGCCTAGGAAAGTCACTTCATTTAACCAAATTCACACTTATTGAACCTGGCATATAATTATTTCTCTCTCAGAATTGTAACATAACCTCGAGGTGTTGTTCATGTTCTTCTCTGGCCTTGGAGTACATTAGAATATCATTAATGAACACTACCACAAATTGAATTTGGTATGGATGAAACACTCTATTCATTAGGTCTATAAAAGTTGTTGGGTTATTAGTATGCCCAAATGGCATCATTAGGAACTCATAATGCCTGTATCTAGTCTTGAAAGTAGTTTTAGGAATATCAGCCTCCTTAATCTATAACTAATGGAACCTTAACCTCAAATCTATCTTAGAAAAGATACGAACACCTCAAAGCTAATAAAAAAATCATATGTTCTAGGTAGAGGATATTTATTCTTCATTGTCACTTTATTCATCTATCTATAATCAATACACAGTCGAAGCGACACATTTTTCTTCTTTACAAACAACATAGGTGCTCTACAGGGAAAAGTACTAGGTCTGATAAAACCCTTATCTAATATATCATATAGCTGCACCTTTAGTTCTTTCAACTTAGTAAGTGCCATTCTATAAGGAGTGATAGATACAGGAGTTGTACCAAGATACACCGTAATTTTAAAGTCAAGTTCTCTCTAAGAAAGCAACCTTGGAAACTCATTAGGAAACACATCAAGGAATACAGAAGCTACTAGAATCTATTCGACTTAGGGGTGGAAGTATTGGTTTTAATGAAATCTGTTAGGTAGGCTCCACATCCTTTACAAATGAGTTTTCTTACTATAACAGCTAAAATGAGATAATTCAAAAGGCTTATCTCACCCACAACTATCACTTCCTCTCCCTTTGTAGTTTGGAGGGTTAGCTTTTTATTTTTACAATCAACTATAGCATGGTGTTGAGGTAGCCAATTCATTCCTAAGATAACATCATATTCAAGGAAAGGTAGTTCAATCAGATCAGTAGTAAATAATTGTTCATGAATCACTAATGGATAATGTCTATATGCCTTACTTACAGCCACACTCTACCCTATAGAATTTTTGACTTGAATATCTATATTTGCATATTGAAGTTCTAATCCTCTATTATGTGCTTATGTAGTGCATATATAAGAATATATAAATATTAGGTCTATCAATGCCAAAACTAGAACATCAAATAAATAAAAAGTACTCATAATGACATCTATAACTCTTGCTTCTTCATGAGTCCTAATTGCATACTGTCTAGGCAGTGCATAGGCCTTTGACCTTACCCCCAAACTACTGCTACTAGGCTGATCATCTCTAGTCTATCTCTACACCCTACTCAGAGGTGCTACTAATGTTTAGTTATGGGCACCCTCTATCTGTCTTTGAGGACTCTCCCTTCTATAATGGTTTTAGACCCACATATAAAACATCCCCTTATCTTGGCCTATTTACACTAACCCCAGTGTCTTCTATTACATGTGCCATAGGTTGGGGTGTGCTCTTAACCCCTATCACTGAAGCACTGGTAGCTAGTTATGATGGTCTAGGTTTAGATACTAAAGCTTGACTAGATCTCTGTGGTTGAGGTGGTCTATGTGTCTGATACACTAGATTAGATTGAGTTTCTCTTTACCTTTTTTTAGCACTTGGAGCTATACTGGATTGCCCTATAGGGAACTGTCTCTTTCTTTAGAAGACCACTCTCTTCTCTTGCACCATTTCCTTCATATCATATGCAGTTATACTAAAGTTGAGAAATCTCTAATTAGTGTAGTGGATATCTGCATTCTCAACTCAACATTGAGTCGTTTTTCAAATCTTTTGCATTTTTCTTCCTCATATCTATTAAGTCTAGCCAAGTCCTTCTTATACTCATATATTTATCTTCAACCCTATTTAAGCTCAAAGAACTCCTATCTCTTCTTTCTTTATATGAGTTAGGTATATATCTCTTTCTGAACGCCTTCTAGAAGAACTCCTAAGTCAAGTATATTGTTCTCTTTCTTTTTTTTCATAGTGTCCCACTAGTAGAATGACTTTTCCTATATAAGAGAAGTAGTAGACTTCAGACTCTCCTCTTTTGTACACTTCAGCTATTGCAGTATCCTTAACATCCTCTTTAGCCAGTATTTTGCTTTTATTGCATCATCTCCTCTAACTTCTAAGCAGTCTATAGCTTCTATTTTCTTTACTCTCTCCAGATATGTCTTTTGCAGTGTAACTAGGGATGTAGGTAGAGCTAGTGGAGGAGGTGGAACTATTATTGTGGTATATCTAAGCAAATCCACAGTTTGCTATAATAGCACCGGGGATGCTTATGTCTGTGGTTATGTTTGAGGTTGTGGCCTATGTGTAGCATCACTAGGCTTAGGCATGGCTACACCACTTACTCCTTATATAGTGGTAAGAGCATAACTAACTACTTCTACCCGCTCTTTTGGTTCTCTGTCACTCATCTTGATTAACTATAAAAAAATAGAGCCTATCAGCCTCATTGAAGTGTAGTATACTAGAATAATCAATTCCTATGCACTAACACTTATGGAAAAGACC
Source organism: Hura crepitans (assembly GCA_948208565.1). Lineage (NCBI taxonomy): Eukaryota > Viridiplantae > Streptophyta > Magnoliopsida > Malpighiales > Euphorbiaceae > Hura > Hura crepitans. The sequence goes on from CANXYI011054957.1 coordinate 13,490, forward strand.
TAGGAACATTAAACCTATGCTTTGATACCACCTAATGTGACACCTCTACTCGATTCCTAAAGAAACTTGATAGGTGATGGATTTCTCTCTAGGCCACCCATCTTGAAATTGCTTTAGACTTGCATTCATTTAACACTTATAGATTATTTATTATCTTGATAAATGTTGCCTAGCTTTTCTATCTATCACTTAGACATCATTATTCAAGGTATATTAAATCCTAAAACCCATTTACTAGGTATTATAAATACCACATAAATTTATGCAGCAAAACGGCTACCCAAATGACATTTTGAAAATTTTAACCTAATAAAAATACTTCTAATAACTACTATTACTTCTCTTATCACCCTCTAGACCCTTCTAGTCCTCCTTTATTATCCATATATCATGACAAATAGTAATAATTACTCAAGCCTCCGGTCCATAAACATCAACATAGATAGAAATTAAACCATTCAGATCTATAGGCCTATCTTTATACATCACATAGCTAACTTAATATTACAAACACTAGTAGCTACTAATCTTGTTGAACCTATAACCTACTATATATTTATGAGTGCCTATTAAAACCATTAAAATATTACAAACCTTATACCCTTTAATGTCTTTGCTACTACACTGCTTAAAACTCGAGGCTGGACCGCTACTTTTTGTTACCTACACACTAAAACACTAGTACATTGAGTATGTAACTTAGCGGTGAATTTGATATATTAAAAACATGTCACATGCAGACATACAGATGTAATAACATGCTATGAATATATAGGTGTAGTGTATGGAAGCCATTTCATAATAATAGTAATTTAATTAATTAGCCTCATAAT
>CANXYI011054980.1:0-11501 GCA_948208565.1 Hura crepitans
CATCTTTTGAATCCTCTAAATTTAAGCTATCTCTCATTTTTCTTTATGGAATAGTGATTAGGAAGATATAGAGGTGATTTTAGTGTGTTTAATTGGTGGAAGGGGCTTGATTTTTTGTGGAAAAGATGGAAAAAGAAAGGAAAAGAGATAACGATGGAGGACGTCGGCCATGGCTGGAAATTAGGGAAGGATGAGCTATTTTACTTTAAATAAAATTGCTATTTATAGTTATTAATAAGTTGTTGGATGATGGACACGTGTCCCATCCAAAAGGCACTAAATTTCCTCATCATCCTCTCTTTAAAAATTAATTCTAAGCCCTCAATATGCCAATTTAATTCTTAACTGGCGTAATTAATTAGATAAATACATAATATAACTATCTCATAAAAATCAAAATTTAATTCGGAGGATAGCTATTTAAATTAAATTAATACATCCCAACTTAATTCCGTTAAGTATCTTCCTAACCTTAAAAAATTCCAATTCTCATACCATTAGCTTCATTAGAATTTTTAACCATTAGGGTATGCTATTTTTAGAATATTTTGAGCAAACTCAAAATATTTTTTCGTTCAGCTTTAACTATGTCACTATTCACAAGACACTGCTGTGAAATTTCCATTTGCATTTTTAACCTCCTTAATGGCTTCCATTCACTTCTAGATTTCACAAAAAATTGTTTTATAATATTTCTTGCCATTCTATTCACTCAACTCAATCTCGACTCTCAAAAAGTACTTTTCCCTTTTCCTCGAGTGACCACTATTCACCCTCTGCTTCGCTTTATCCGTTATCCCCTCAATCAATCTTGGCTCACCTCTAAATTTTAACCTCAACCTATCTTTAATACATACTTTCAACTAGTAGGAAAATTCTAATCATACCCCATAAGTTTCCATCCTAAGCCTCCAAAGGGCTCTATTCGCTTACCAAATAGCACTATTCACATGTCGAAGTTCTTCGAACATTATAGGCTTCCCCTCTTAAATCATACTAATTGCATTCACAAGCATGTGATCACCCTTCTAAGCTTCTTTTACTTATTGTAACAAACTTGGCTTAATTTAAAGCTCAACTACCAAACCCCATCATCTAACAACTTGAAACTAACATTCATGGTTCTCAAGGCCGATATGAACTTTCTGCTAAGAGCATCTGCCACTATATTGGCTTTCCGTAGATGATAGTCAATAAGGCAATTATAGTCCTTCTTTACCTTAAATTTAATTCCTTCTAAGTGGGAAAATACTTCAAGCTCTTATGATCAATGTAGACATAACACTTTTCCCAATATAAATATGCCTCTATATCTTTAAAGCAAACACTATAGCTGCAAGCTCTAAATCATGGGTCAGACAATTCCTCTCATGAGGTTTCAGTTGTCTCAAAGTATAGGCAACAACTTTGCTTTCTTGTATAAGCACACATCTTAACCTATTTAATGAAGTATCACTATATAACATGAAATCATTTCCTGACACTGGCTAAACTAAGATTAAAGCTTCTATTAACATGCTTTTCAACTTGTCAAAACTCTCTTGAAACTTGTCATCCCAAATAAATTTGGCATTCTTCTTCAAAAAACATGTCATAAAGGCAGCAATTAGAGAAAAACCCTTGACAAAACACCTGTAATAGCCTACTAAACCCAAGAAATTTTTTATCTCTGTAGTATTCCTAGGTGGCTTCCATTCCATAATGGCCTCAATCTTGCTAGGATCAACATTAATACCATATATTGAAACTATGTGCCTTAGAAAAGACACTTCATCTAGCCAAAACTCACACTTGCTGAGATTGGCATAGAGGTTCTCATCTCTTAATATCTGTAAAATAGTCCTCAGATGCTTCTCAAGTTCTTCTCAGTTCTTAGAATACATAAAGATGTCATCGATAAAGACAACAACAAATTGATCTAAGAATAGCTAAAAGATATGATTCATGAGATCTATAAATGTTGTTGGGGCATTGGTAAGCCTTAATGGCATTACCAAAAACTTATAGTGACTATATCCTATTTTGAAAGTTGTCTTGTGCACATCTGCCTCTTTCACTCTCAGCTGATAATACCCTAATCACATATCAATCTTGAAGAAGACACTTGCTCCTCTAAACTAATCAAACAAATAATTAATCTAGGGTAAAAGGTACTTGTTCTTAATAGTGACCTTATTCAATTGTCCATAATCGACATATAGCCTCAAGGAGCCATCTTTCTTCTTGACAAATAGAATTGGTCTGATGAAAACCTTATCTAATAACTCCTACAATTTTAGCTTCAATTCCTTCAACTTTATAGAAGCTATCCTGTAAGAAGCTATGCCTAGCAAAACTTCAATGCCAAATTCAAACTCTTATTCTAGTGGTAAACTGGATAACTCTTTTAGGAAAACATCATCAAACTCCGATACTACTAGTATCTCACTTGCCTTTATCTTTCCTCTTTTAGTGTCAATCACATGGGCCAAATATACTTTTCAACCCTTCTTCATCAATCTTCTTGCCATAACTATTCATATCACATTGGACATAAAGTTCGATCTTATCACATTAGACATGAAGTTCGATCTTTCTCCCATAAGGATCCCTTCAATCCCATCATTAGCCTTAAGTGTGATCTGCTTCTTTCTACAGTCCATCATTATATGATACTTGGACAATTAATCCATGCCCAAGATCAAGTCAAACTCATTGAAAGGCAACTCAATGAGGTCAATTGCAAACTCATATCCTTGTACTGACAAGGGACAATCTTTATACACTTTATCAACAATGACATGTTGGCCTAGCGGATTACTAACCATAATCTCCATATCAAGCATCTTCAACACTAACCCCTGATCTAGTGCCCATGCAGTGCAGATGTAAGAATTTATGTAACTTGGATCTATCAATCCTAAAGTAGGCAAATCAAAGAGTTGAAAAGTACCCTCTATCACATCTGGTGCATCAGCTTCTTCTCTAGCTCTAATGGCATGCTAATGCTATACTCTCTGACTTATCCTTCTGACTAATCCTAGCTCAATCTCTTGTATCCTTCTTGTCTTTCTTCTGAATAGGAACAATAAGTCTTGTAAGATAATCTCTAAAAATATGGCCTTTAGAACTACATCCCCAGCATACTCCTGACATAGTTAACTAACATGTGCCCTAGTGTCTGCTACCTCACTACTCACACTGAGGCGATGGTGCACTTCTGGCTATAGATCTTAGGGCACCTAAAATTTGACTCTATTTCCTAGGTTCAGTTCTTGATCCTTGGCCCAACTTCTGTGTCTAGCCCTATTTATAACTTTACTGATACTTAAGCTAATCACCCTTTTATTTCTTTTCTATTATAAAGGCTAAACTAGCTTGCCCTTGCACAAATGACCTCTTCCTCTAAAAGCTATCTCACTTCTCTCTCATCTTCTAAATTTCTTCCATGGTGTGGCAAGCTATGACTGAAGCTAAGAAATCTTTGATCTTCATAGGAGCTACCTGAAACATAATGGCAAGGTTAAGCCCCCTTCTCAAACTACTTGCATTGGTCCTCTTCAGTAAAAATGATCTACTTTTCATAGTGACTAAACCTTACGAAGTCCTTCTATAATGCCCATATACCAAGGTTTCATGAACAGTGTTTCCTAGGCCTGAGGTATGCTCCCTATGGTGCGGGGCATCATTCTGAGCCCGTTGACTAGCATATTGGCCATGAAACTTTGACGGCCTGAAAGTGGGGAAAACGAATGAAATTATAAATTTAGCAAAACTAATAAATCATTTCGGATCAAGAACTAGTGTTTATGGACATAAAATGAGGTTAAGCTGTGACACCTTCTCATATTCTGCTATAGATCTTTGTCTCTAATTTAGGTCTATAAACTCTTACCTTTTCTAGTTTAGGTAATTCTTGATTACATGCTTCTTCTTGAACTCTTTATGAAAAAAACTTCTAAGTCAAGTAAAATTTCATCAGCCTTATATTTTGTAATAGTCTTCTAACACTTAAAAGCTTTATCTACAATAAGAGAAGTTGCACAAGTCATGTACTCCTCCTAGGTACACCTCAACTGCCACATAATCCTTATGGTTCTATCTAACCAATATTCTACTAAGTAAGATCCTTTAAACTCCTCACCCTTAAAGTCCTTAGCCCTATTCTTCTTAAGCCTCTCAATATAAGTTTTCTAAAGAGCCTAAGGTTTTGGCTAAACTGATGTAGGTGGAGATGGATTTACTACTACAATAGTAGCAACTGCAGCAGCAATGGCTTATCTAACCAGGTAAGCTAAACTTGTGATCCCTGAGCTGCATGCCTAGCATCACTCAATAAAATGGTCTCAGCTCTGGTAGCCCCCTTACCTATTGTAGTTGGAGCATGACTCTCAACTTGCTCTTCACCTTGTAGAGTATATTGACTCATCCTCTAATCTATAAGAAAGAAATAGATTATAAGCCTCAATATGTACAATTATGTGATGTACACTTTTTAGATCCTAAGGCACTCTTATATAACCCATATAAACTAAGGAACACCTAAACTTGGCTCTAATACTAATAAATGCAAAACCCTTACCCAATCTAATCACTGGACCCGAATAAGAAGCGACACACAAATCGATATTTGAACTACTCTTATGGAAAATTTCTATAAAATTTAAAACCTTATTATTTGAGATTGAAACATACTTTGCATGCATGAGGTCATAAAAAATATGGATTTTCAAAAGCTATTTTCCAAGGTATACTATTAGCGTCCTCATGCTAAAATTTTGACAACATAATGATTATATCGGGCACTATCCCAAGCAGTAACCTGCATAAAAGTAGCACTTCTAAAACATCACAACATAGCACACCATCATCTAGGTCCATCTAACCCTCCAGACTCAACTCATTAAATCTCAAACTCAATGTTCATCATATATACTTAAGAAAAAGATATCATACAAGTCATACATCATCATACATACTTATGTAAATAAGTTATTTTATAGTATTAAAGAGTTACAAAAACATTTAAAGAGTTACAAAAATATTTACAACACAGATTAGGCCTAATCCCTCAATTATACAAGAGTGCCACATTTTGAGTACATCATTGATTAAACAAAAAGAAAGAAAAAATACCAAAAAAATCATCTCTTGATCACTTGTTGATATTGAGGCTTTGACTCTAATATGATTTCTTTAACCTATGCATCGCAAAATGAAAATGATGCACTAAGCGAATGCTTAGTGGTATATTCAATTTAAAATATGCATGATCACATACAAATCATGTAACAACATTATTCTTATAGAAATTAACATCACAAATATGAATATACACAACATACAATAATGATGCACAATGTTTATGGAATAATTTATAATAAGCATAATGGTCTTTCATGCGTTCATAATAACCACAGTATCATTAAAAAGCTTAACTTTAGAATGCGTAAAATTCATTTTATATCGCATCATTCTTATATTCTTGTTGAAATATTTATTTTATTTTATGCCCATACCTAAAAGACAACATATCGAAACTAGATAATAGGACTAATAATGCTTAAAGGCCATAATGATTTTGCCCAAAGTCTATATTGATTTTCCCCAAGGCCATATTGATTTTGATCAAAGGCTATACTTGCACTCGAAGGTATGCAAACAACTACTAAACTCTCTAGTTGACTAGTCAACCTATCTGTAGAGAAATATGTATTTTTACCGGGGATGAGAGCAGTTTAGTGTTTTAAGAGTTACCTCCTAACCTCTATACTAGGACCTCTGATCTTTTGTATTAGAAAGGTTCAAAATCAAATCTTATTTATGCCCCAATAATATGCCTTCCTTTTATATTGTAACATTTATCAATCCCGTATCAAGTAAGCATGCATTATATTTAAAGTAGTTATGTCACCTTTTCATGTATAGAAGTAAATTTGCAGTATTTAAAGCATATAACATAGTAATCATATTGCACATCTAGAAATTAGGTTATTGATTAACTATTATTTGACCTGACAATTACCTATAATTCCATAAAAATTGGAGATAACTGCCTAACTCCCATCTCTAGGAGATTGACCTTTTAAAATACATTTTTGTGTGACTTTTAATTAAGGAAACTTAAAGTCATTTTGTTAGGAAAATACCAATTAATTAAATAGAAAATAATTTAAAGTGAAGTTAGGCCTTTACATGTAAAAAAAGTTATTTAACTATCTATTACAACCTAAAATAATACAAAAGATATAATAGGTACAAAACCAAAGGAAATAAAAAAAACCTTAATTGGTCCCATCTGTAAGTCGATAAGTCTATGTGGACTCTATATAGTTCTAGCAAGTGTCCATGCAGACTACTCCTTGTAAGGGTTATTATGTCTATCCAGACATCTAATTCAATGAGAAAGGTTACTTGCATACAACTCAAAGTATAGGTTAGAAACAACACATAATGGTCTGTGAGGACCTAATAGCATAATGTCAATATCAAGTATAACACAAATGTGAATGGTCATTGTACATGACTAAAAGATGGTTATCATTAAAGGGATGATAAATTAATAATGCAAAGTAAAACATGATGATAAGAAATACAGATACTTGTGAAAAATAGAATTCAAAATAAATGTCTATGCAGACTACATTCCTCATAAGTAGGAGTTCGTGCAGACTCCACAATTGAGCGAACATGCATAACACATATATGTTCATGTGTACTATGTTCCTCATAAGAGGAAGTCTGTGCAGACTTCAAAAATAAAATAAACAAGAATGAGACAAGATCATCCATACGGACTATGTTCCTCATGAGAGGGAGTTCATGCAGATTGTACAACAATTTTGGTATGTCAGCAATATGCATATTATAGAATAGAATAATTATACAACAAGATAACATCATAAAATTATGTCAATATGGTAAACATAATACATTAGAACATGATACCTAAGACAAATAGGACACTATTATCAAATATAAGTCTGTGCAGACGACAAATCATGCATATATCAATAAAGTAAGTTCATGCGGACATCATCATGCTTATAGATAGGTCCATACGATTAGGATGAAAATAACAAAATAATTATAACATAAAAATATTCAATTGAAAAATATGAAACAACTTAATCCGATAACCTACTCCTCTTATCAAAGTGAGGATTACATAGAATCACCTCACTTGTGATCAATCCTTAGAGATCCTAGGTCTATGAAAAAAGTAAGAATGCATAATAGGAGCCCTCAGATCTTACCTTTGTAAGTAGACTTCAAGCAACAATGCAAAAGGTAGAGTTTTGGAAGAATAGTATTTAAGTATGGGTTAATAGAACTAGTAAAGGGTTTCCTGGTTAAAGTCCTCTCCTAAACTCACGGATGGTGGTATTGGTTGTTCTCAAAATTCCCTCCTCCACCTTCCATTTAGAAAGGGTATTTATAGGCTTAAGGTGATAGGTCTCCCATTTAGAAGTGATAGAATCCTTCTAAGATTGAGATGTAGAGTTCGAATAAGAAGTTTGCACTTCTAGAAGCTTTTACATTGGCAAGTCCATGTGGATTTCAATAGCTTAGTCCTTGTAGATTTACATTTTGGGTTTTCCCAATAGTCTATGGGCTTTTGGCTAGGTTTGTTTTAATCCATGTGGATCTTAGGCTTTAGGCTCAACTAATCTAGGTTGGCTATGGCGCGGACCTCAAAGCATCAAGTTTAGGTAGACTTATGCCATGTTAGTTCATGTAAACTTAGTTTCTAGGTTGCTTGCCCTATTGGTTGAGCCTGTCTCTGGTTATCATCGTAGGCTAAAAAGTGAGGCATCTACAGTTGCCCCCATTTTGGTGTGTGCTGTGAAATGCCAAAGCAACAGTGCATATCAAAGTACCTGAGTTAGAAATACCTATATAAAGGTATATTTACCTAGCATGAAGCTACATCGAATACGGATGCTTACCTCTAAATCATTACAAAATCTTGATAGACCTAAGTTCTATTTGCCCTTTGAAAAAGATTTGATATTGTGAAGAAAATTATACTCAATACGGATGCCTGCTCATCCTCGAGTGAAATAAAAATCCAACTAGATCAGAACAAGTTTTTGCTTTGATGTTTCTAGATAAGGTTTGAAAGTAAGTACATTAAATATGCATGCCTACTCACCTTTGAGTGAAGATGAACTACATAGAATAAGAGTGACTGTTTGCCTTTCAGGGAATTTCAATTTGTTAAAGCTAAAGAAAACTACAATGAATACGGGTGCTTATTCACCTTAAAAGGGAAGATAAACTACTCTAAATACGGGTGCCTATTTCCCTTCAAAGGAATTTCAAGTTTGTTAAAGCTGAAGAAAATTACACCAAAACGGGTGCCTATTCACCTTTAAGGGAAAGATAAACTACACCAAATATAGGTGCCTATTTGCTAAGAAGTTTTGGATTTGGCACTAGAGCTAAATCCAAGGAAATTGGATTGCACATGAAGTTAAATCTAAGAGAATTATATTAGACACAGAGTAAAATTTGAGAGAATTAGATTATACACAAAGTTGAATCTGAGAGAATTAAATTAGACATAGGGTCAAATCCGAGAGAATTATATTGGACATAGAGTCGAATATGAGAGAATTAGATTGGACACGAAGTCAAATATGAGAGAATTAGATTGGACATAGAGTTGAATTCGAGGAGATTAAGTTAAGCATAGAGTTGAATCCTATAAAAGAAACTATTATAGGAGTTAGTATTAGTTTGACATGGTAGGTTTATTATATATACCTAGCTTTTGTCAATTGTGGATGAGACTTTGATTCAAGGAAATCGAGTAGTTGCCTACCTTAATAGTGATTCAAATGCTAGTGCATATGTGTGCTCGACTTGTAAGGAGCCTAATTGTATATATCTCTAAGTCATTAATAGTGTGTGAATGTGGTGGTTTGTGAATGCTAATCTATGTGCTGATGCATGCATGACTTATACGAATCAGATATGTGCACATGTGAATCGATATGAATGTAATGCCTTACATAGATAGTTTATGCTTAGTTTTTAAACAACTAGAAGGATAAACCTTTTCTATAATGTGTGGATGAATGTGACACTGTTTTGAATTATGCATATGCACGTTACTTGTCTTTTGTGTCTTTGTGTTATGTGGCTGATGTCTGATAAGAAGCTTATGCATGTAGACCTAATGAGTGGTATGCCTAAAGCATATGGCTAATATTAGATAAATGAATTAATACATGTGCAAATGTATAAATACGTCTAGTGATTGGCTTCTCTTAGATGAATGAATGTATTCTATCTTATCTTAAATGAATGAGCATGAAACCATAAAGGTGATGAATTAGATGACTTTAATGAATGAATGCACTCTATCTTATTAATAAGCATGAAATCATAAAGGTGGTGATGAATATGGTGAATGAGATGACTCTAGTGAATGAATGTGGTGATAGAGTAATTCAATGTGAATATGTCATGAATCGATGGATATGTATCTATTGACTACACGTTCACTTGGATAGGTTCAGGTGAATGAATTTGGTGATGAATGACTTATATGCAAATTAGTTCCAAATCTTTTTTAGATGAAAGAATGCAGCAAGGTATTTTTGACTGAGTGGTGAAAAATGTATTTCTAATGAATGTAGTGATGTGTGTGTTTTACTTATTTTCTCCTAAATGCATAAGGAATCTGAGTGAATGGTAAATGTATGTAAGACATGACTATGATTTTTTCCTAGATGATTGAATGAATGAATCATCTCTTATAATGTATTAATGGTAAAGGTAGATACATGTTGAATGATGGTACATTTTTTGCTATGATGAATGAATGGTGAAAGCTGAAGTATGTTGAACATTGGATCCATCTTCTCCTATAGTGAATGAATATTCTTTTGTGATGGATGTAAAAAGGCAAATGTATGAACAAGCAAAATGGGTACTTTTCCTAAAACATATGTATGAATGAGTGTGAGTAAGTAAACCTATTATTTATGATATATGTGTGACAATGTTTCTAAATGCATGAGTCAGTACATGTTTTGTTATTAGGATCATTCTCCTTTCAAACTTATTATGGGAAAAGCTCAGGTTTGAGAAGAGAGTGAAGTTGTGAAGTTAGAGGGTAGGTTAGGGTAATAAGAATAAGATGTCTCTTAAAGAAAAAGGTTCAGTTATAGTGATGAAAAGGCTAAGGAAGGTTTTAAGAAGTTAGTTGAGTTAAGTTGAATAATGGTGAGGCGAAGGATTAGGTGAAATGTCAATTTTCCATGGAGGGCATTTAAGCATGTGTGGTTAAAGAGTGAATGATTATAATGAATGAGCATGGAAATGTATGTGATTGCATAACATGGTACTCTTGTTATTAGTTGATCCAAAGATTTTCTAACTAAATATTTTCTCTCGACCTCTAATTGTTGCTTAAACTAGCCTTTATGGGTTTTTAATGTAGCGAGGTATGCTCTAATTTTTGCCTAGGCTACCCTTTGCAAGTTTTCAACCTAGTAAGCTTTTTTTTTTTTTGAATTTAGCTTATCCACCTTTAATAAAGGCTTAAGATGTGTTCAATCAATTGATTCTAAACTTGCACCTTTGAAATGGCTGGATATATTTTGAACCTCTTACCATGGGAGATAGAGCTTTTCATATCAATAAGCAGGTGCCGGCTTCATGCCCCCTAATGTTTTGAATCATTACACTTTTGCTAAATGTTGAATGTTGTCTTTTGACCTTTCTAAGTATTGCAATGATGATATCATTGTTATTAGTCAATCTAAAGATTTTCTAACTAACAATTTTCTCACAATTTTCCTAACTTTTGTGTAGGCTCATGCTTTTGATTAATCAGCCTAGCAGGAATTAGAAAACTCTCTTTTTTTTTGAATGAGGGCAACCATAGTTGAAAAGAGAATGCTCAATTGTTTGAGGCTTAAGGTAAATCTTTCTATTTTTGTAGGCTTTGGAGTTTTGGCATCTTAGAGCTTCTGACCTTTGGATTTTAGGTGAGCAAGAATCATGAAATGTTTATCGTTTAAAATGGTTCTTAGGTTTTGGACAAAATGAATTTGATGCTTTAAGATTTAGAGCTTGTTAAATTTGAACCTCTTTCAAGATTAAAGGAAAGAACCAGTTATTAGGGTTTATTTTCCCCCCAGCTTATTATTTTTCTTTTTATCTCACATCTCTCATTCATGGATATTTCTCATGCCTTGTAAGGAAATAACAAGCCTTGAGCTTCAAAATAATGCTCAGTAGTGGTGAGCCATCATGAACTATTCGTGGTAACTGTGGATTAAGCTTATCATGTTTCTTCCTTTTTTTTTCTTTTTTTCCAATCTCTCAACTCACTTTTAAGAGTATCATGCTATGCAATTAATGAGGTAAACAAAGATGCTTATGAAAAGCCAAAATAATGTTTTATTAAACCTTAATTGTTCCAACATAGAAGAATAAAAACAACTAGAAAAGAAAACAAAGAAGTCTACATAATCCTTCTATATCCTTGATTGGTGTAATCTTGT
>CANXYI011055024.1:0-13100 GCA_948208565.1 Hura crepitans
AGGACTAGCCTTAAGTATGTTATGAATGTAGAGTTATAGGGCATTTTAGAAGGGATTGCCTGAAGAGAATAGATGAGTTTACCCAGTATCAAACATCGTCCCTAGCCTTAGCTAGTAGTTAGAGGGACACTAAAAGGGATAAACTTAGTGGTAGTCAGAGGCCCAGACAAAAATCTAGTATGAGGATAGTGGCTTAAGCTCCAGCAAAACAGTATGCAATCAAAGCACATGATGATATAGACTCTCTAGATGTCATTGCTAGTACATTTTATTTCTTTGATTTACCTGTGTTGGCATTAATTGATCTAGGTTCCATGTATTCTTATGTATGTACTACACTGGCATAAGAGGGAGAGTTACAATTAAAACCTTTAAACATAGAAATTATGGTTAATAACCTGATAGGACAACATGTCACTATTGATAGAATATGAAAAGATTGTCTATTAACTATCCAAGATAGACCTTTCCTACTAATCTTATTGAATTGCCTTTGAACAAGTTTGATGTTATCTTGGGAATGGATTGGTTGTCAAGACATCATGTTATAGAGGATTGTAGATAGAAGAGGCTTACTCTTTAAGCAATAGATGGTGATGAAATCATAATGATGGGTGAAATGACTTTTTGGCTAATGTTATTTGACCCATGATTCAAAAAGGGTGTCAAGCATACTTGGCACATGTGGTTGATATGGAAAAGGTAAAACTTGTCATTAATCAAATACAAGTAGTAGCTAAGTTTTTTGATGTTTTCATAGATGAGTTGCTAAGATTGCTGCATGAGCGAGTGCTTGAGTTTGCTATTAAAGTATATCTAGGTATTGCCCCAATCTAAATAGCCTCTTATAGAATGACTCTTAACGAACTAAGAGAATTAAATGTGTAATTATAAGAGCTAATAGATAAAGGATTTATTAGACGAAGTGTTTCACCATAGGGTGCTCTAGTACTATTTGTGAAGAAGAAGGATAGGGCCCTGAGACTTTATGTCAACTATTAGCAATTGAATAAAGTGACAATCAACAACAAATACAAACTATCCAGGATCAATTATTTATTTGACCAACTCATAGAAACAGGTGTATTTTAAAAAACTGACTTGAGATCTAGGTATTATCAACTCCAGATAAAGGAATCTGATGCACCTAAAATAGCTTTTCACACTAACTATGGGCATTATGAATTTTTAGTGATGCCTTTTCGATTGACTAATGCCCTAGTAGCATTCATGGATTTAATGAACATGAAATTTAGACCATATTAGACTAATTTGTTATGGTGTTCATTGATGATATTCTAATGAACTCTAAGACTATAGATAATCATGAATAGAATCTCAAGTTGGTATTATAGACTTTAAGAGAGAAAAAGTTCCATGCTAAATTAAGTAAGTGTGAGCTTTAGCTAGATAAAGTTGCATTTTTGGGACATATTGCCTTAACTAAAGGAATCAGAGTAGATCTAAGTAAGATCAAGTCCATACTGCAATGGAAACCTCTAAGAAATGTGGTAGTGATTAAAAGTTTCATAGGATTAGCTGGATACTATAAAACATTTTTGAAAGGATTTTTATTGATCATAGCTCCAATGACTTGATTATTAAGGAAGAATAAGATATTTGAGTGGGATGACAAATGACAAGATAGTTTTGACAAATTGAAGGGCTTGTCAATAGAAGCACATGTTCTTACACTACTAAGGCTAGGGAAGGACTTTATTGTTTATATTGTTTCTTTTTATAATGGACTCGAGTGTGCATTGATGTAGGATAACAAAGTAATGTCTTACACATCAAAGCAATCAAAGCCTTATGAAAAGAATTATCCAACTCATAATCTAAAGTTAGCTACCATTATTTTTGCCTTGAAGATTTAGAGACATTATCTAAATGGTGAGAAGTGTTACTTATACATAGATCATAAGAGTTTGAAATATCTTCCCATATAGAAGGAATTGAACTTAAACCAGTAGAGGTGGATAGAATTGAATAAAAACTATTATTTTATAATTGATTATCATCCAAGATAGGCAAATATAGTAGCAAATGCTTTAAGTTAGAGATTTTTACATAATTTGAAAGCAATAAATGTTCAATTGTAGAGTTAAGAAGATAGAGCTTTGTTATCAGAATTATAAGTTAAACCTAGCTTGGCTTAATAGGTGAAAGAGGCTCAGAAGGATGATAATCAACTAATAAATGTAATGAGATTAATTCAAGAAAGAAGCCTACTGAGCATGAAATTAAAGCATATGGATATTTGTATTATTATGATAGGCTATGTGTGCCTAATATGGAGGACATCAAGCAAATTATATTATAGAAAGCTCATAATTCAACTTACACTATGCATCACAAGAGCATAAAAATGTATTGATTTGAAGCCATATTATTAGTGGCCTGGAATGAAAAAAGATGTAGCTAAGTATATATCTAGATGTCTTGTCAATAAGTGAAGGTAGAGCATTAAGTTCCATTTGGATTAATTCAGCTTATAGTAAAATAGAGTGGAAATGGGAGAGAGTAACAACGAATTTTGTGGTTAGATTACCTAAGACCAGGAATAGTGTGATGTAGTATGGGTCATTATAGATAGATCTACAAAAACAACACACTTTATTCTAGTTAAGATAGACTATTCACTAGAGAAACTTTCTTGACTATATATTAATAAGTTCATAATGTTACATGGAGTTCTAGTATTTAACGTATCAAACAAATACCTGAGGTTTACATCAAGATTTTTGAAGAAGTTACATAATGCATTGGTTACACGGCTTACTTTGACATTACTTTTCACCCACAAAAAGAAGGTTAGTTAGAGTAGGTTATTCAGGAGCTTGAAGATATGTTAAGGTGTTATGCCATTGATTTCAACGGCAATTGGGATAAGTATCTATCATTAGCAGAATTTGCAAATAATAAGTTATCAAGTAAGTTTAGGAATGGCACTCTATGAAGCTTTATATGGAAGAAAATGTAAAACTCTACTGTGTTAGAGTGAAGTGGGTGAAAATAGACTAAAGGGACCAAATTTGATAAAAGATGTAGAAGAAAAGGTAAAGATTGTAAGAGAAAAGCTAAAAGCAACATTAGATAGGTAGAAATTATATGTAGATTTGAAAATAAGACTAATTGACTATGAGATAGGAGAAAAGGTTTTCTTTAAAGTGTCACCTTGGAAGAAATTATTGAGATTTAGTAAGAAGGGCAAGCTGAGTCCAAAATTCATTTGTCTATATTAGATAATAGAATGTGTGGGATAAGTGGCATATTAATTAGCATTGTCATAAGAGTTGCAACTAATTCATGATGTTTTTCATGTTTCTATGCTAAGGTGATACAAATCAAATCCTTCTCATGTGATAGTAGAAGAAGAAGTAGAAGTTTAGCTAGATCTTTCATAAGAGCTAGTTTAGGTTTTGGCACGTGAAGTGAAGGAGCTACATAATAAAATAGTGCCATTAGTAAAGGTGCTGTGAAGACATCATAACATATAGGAAGCAACTTAGGAAAGTGAGTAGCAGATTAAAGAGTAGTATCCACGTTTGTTTAAACTAGGTAAAGATGAAATATCTTAAAAGGAGAACATTTGTAACACCCATACACTTGGCTTAATAAATAATATTTCTCGGGTTATAAATTGAGTTGTAAAGTTGTGGGGTCTCACTAAGTTGATGTAGATATAGGTGTATAGGACATGAAAGTTTAAAAGGTAAAACGAGGACTAAAACAAAAGAATTAAAAATTTTGATAGAACAAAAAAATTGTTTTACATTGAGATCTATTAGAATATGGCCTTGATTTAAATTGAGATATGAAAATGCTGGGATCTACTTGGACTAACCCAAAAATATCATACCTTCAAAGTCAAAATTAATAATAGGTCTAATAGTGAAGGAATTACAATTTTCTAATATTGATAAGTATTTTTTACTCAATTTTGTATTCACGCAATTGGAAAATTAAGCATATTTCCTTTGTCTTTTCGCATGAGCTTCGAGGAGGTCCTTAATTATGAAATTCAATAATTTTTGGTGTCTTAAGAAATATTTTTGGTGATACAAAACTTTGAGAATAATTTTTCAAAGACTAAAAGAAAAAAAGGAAAAACATGAATTATTGGATTGAATTTGATTAAATCATGACTGTTGGTGCATTTAATATAAAAATGGTGAGCTCACAAAGTTCCACCACATAAGATTACACCTTTTCTTCCTCCTCTCACCTTGGTGAGTTGATGGAATAGCCATAAGCTCTTTCCCCCATTTTTTTCTTCAAGCACAACAAAATTTGGCATAAACCCCTAAATATTATACATAAAATACTCCTCATCATGTCTATATTCGAATTCCCCTAATTATTTCTTGAGAAAATATATGTTTTAAGGGAAAAGAGGAGAAATTTAGTTAGGGTTTTAAAAACTAAAAACCTAAGGCAAGCATATATTTGGTGTTTTGTTACTTTTCTATGATATTACGGGTGCCAAAAAATTGTACATGTGTTACTTTTTGTTTTTAATACATGTATAATTTTCTATGAATTTTTATAAATATATACCCATTATGAAAGTTAGAGAAAGAAGGAAAGGGGCATTCTAAGGGCAAAGAGTGGTAGTAAAGTTGTATTCGGGACATTGAAAAATAGCTCTGTATGTGTATTAGGTAAAATATGTGTACACAATGTGTTTGTGCATTTTCATGTTAGAAAACCATTATGGAAGTATTAGTTTTAGTTGTTTAAGTTATTCTAAATTTATTTTTATGGCATTATATGGTCTAGAATATGTTAATTAAGTTATAATAATTGTAAAAAGTTGATTAAATTAGTGTATGATTAAGTTATGCACTTGGTAGTGTAATATGGAATAAGAGGGTAAAATCGTATTTTTGGACTTTATGTGTAATGTTTGTCTAAATGTGTAACATTTTCATAAGTAATCATGTTAGATTGGTGTTTGATGATTTATGAATGTATTATGATGGAAATATGGTATATTATGGGTAGGTATGCATGATTACATAGTGTGTGGTACATAGGAGTTATAATGTGACATAAGTTGTAATGCTCGGATAATTGAAATGTCATTTATGATTATAGTATACGAACTCTCAAATGAGAATTTTGTGTTGAATAATGGTTACAATGAGGTAATGAAAGATATGAATGTGATTATGTGACAAGTAATAAGAACATGTGACGTAAAATTATATAATGAAAAATGTTAAGCCCATATGTGTTAGACAACGTAATGAATAGGAAGACTAGTCAACTATGGTATAAGTAGCTACTAGATATTTGGTATCATGTTCATGTGGGTACGGCTACCATCAGGTCGATTTGGGCAACAACACATACATATTGTACATTGTTGTAATCCATTATATACTTTGGCATGCCATGTTAATTTATGTGGGTGCATCTACTAACAAGTCCGTCAAAACCACTGCAGATATATTCATAGGGGTGCAACCACTAACAGGTTTATTACGATCACTGCACAATTAGTGATAAATAGTTCAATTGGTGCTATAACTATTAGGTCTAAATTGTAGGCCACAGCACACCTTGATCCCGATGTCCAGTATTGGGATTCATGTCTATTAGATATGGTTTAGTCAACTAGAAAGTAAAGAGATTGAATTTATAAGCATTATAAAATGAACATAATATTTGATATGCGCAAAATGGATGGACATATAATATGATTGGACCATGATAGTGATTTAAGCATATACAAGTAAATAATGTGTATTATAATGTGTGTGTATTTGGCATGTCATAACTACATGATAATGTATGGTATGTGTTCATTTGTTCACATGCATATGTAAGCATATTTTATTGAGTACACCACTAAGCTTTATGCTTAAAGCATCATGTTTTCATTTTTTTTTGTAACAAATAGATAGCTTTTGATAGCCTTAATAGCAATAGTGCAGTGTAAGGGAGATATTATCAAGTTTTTTCGTATTTTTTTGGTTATGTAGTGTGATGTATTATTAATAGTTGTTGGCCCTATTATATAAGCATATTTATGTTATAGTGTGTGGGATAGGAGAAAAAAAATAGTAAATTGGGGTCAACTAAACAAAAATGAATGCTTTTTTCCTCTAATCTTTAAAGGGGTCCAAATTCAAAAAGCTCTAAAATTGAAGCATTAAGTTTGTGTTTCTAAAAAGAGGACAATTCTAAACGTAAAAAATTATTTTGTTCTTGCTTATATAAAAATCCAAAGGTCAGAAGGCTCTAAAGTTAAAATTCTAAAGCCTAAAGATTTACCTTAAACCTTAAACAATTGAGCATTCTCTTTTTAATTGTGATTGCCCTCATTAAAAGTAAATAAAAAGAGTTTTTTTATTCTTAATAGGCCTATGAATCAAGAGCATAAGCCTAAAGTGAAAAAATATTTAGTCAGAAAATCTTTAGACTAGCTAATAATAGGGTTATCATTAATGCAATATGTGGAAAGGTCAAAAGAACAACATCAATCCTCTAAATTGAAGCACTTATTGAGGGACATGTGGCTTAAACCCATGAAAGCTACCAATTAATCAAAGAAGTTCCCTATACCCAATACATAATCAAACAAGGTACTGGGAGGCATAGAGCTTGTACTCACAATTTTTATGTTGTTTAGAGAAACCCCTTCAAAACACGTAACAATGTATGCTTCGAAGCTATGAAACCTTAAATAGTCCTTTTGAAGAAGTTCCATGCACTTCATATCTAGCCTTTCTAGAGGATACAAGTTTAGATTCAATTGATCAGACATAGCGTAATTAGATCCTAAGCCTTATCCAAATGTGGATAAACTAAATTAAAGAAAAAAAAAGCTCGCTAGGTTGAAAACTTATAAAGGGTAGCCTAGGTAAAAATTAAAGCATACCTTACTAGACTGAAAACACATAAAGGGCAGTCTAGATAGAAGTTAGAGGTCGAGAGAAAATATTTAGTTGGAAAATCTTTGGACCAACTAATAACAAAGGTACCATACTATTCAATCAAATACATTTTCATGCTCTATCACTTGCTCATTATAATCATTCATTCTTTAGCCATATGTGCTTAAATGCTCTCCATAACGAATTGACATTTTCCATTCAACCTACTTTATTCCACTTTATAGAACATTTCACTTCCTTTCTCTACCTTTTTGACATCTCATTTCAACTTATTTCTTTACACCTTCCCTATCCTTGTCCTCACTTTAACTTAATTTATTTCTCTGTGAGACATCTCATTCATATTATGCCAACCTAGCCTACCACTTCACACCTTCAACCTGAGTTTTCTATCACGAGTCTAAAGGGAGAATGATCTTAATAATGAAATATGCACTAGCTCATACACCCATAAATCCATTCTAAGAAAAGATACCCATTTGCCTATACATACATCTACCTTAATCATTCATCTATAGTAAGGAAAGATGTATTCATTTATCATAAGAAAAAAATGTATTCGTTATTCAATATACATCTACCTTTAACGTTCATCCATTATAAGAAGTGATTCATTTATTCATTTATCTAGGAGAAGATACATTCATACATCCATCACTTCATTTATGTTCATCTAGAATGCTCAAACTCATGTTCATCTATTAGGTAGCCAAACATGTAAGTCACCACATTCATCACTCACTTACCATATCACATTCATCACAAATCTATATGGAAAATTATATACACACATGTATTATATACACCAAATTCATGCATTCATCTAATGAGAATTAAGTATAAGCATGTACTTACACATTCATCGAGTATGTATAGAAGCACACATTTCATTCTCATCCATTCAATATGCATAAACATCTAGAATACACTAACTCACACCTATTAAGTAGGATATGAATCAATTCATCCACAATCATTCACATCCTTTTTCACACTAAAAACATTCAAACATGCTAACATGCCTTTCTTCTATGCTTGAAAACCTGCACAATTCTTCAATGCCTTACTATTATGCTATGCATGAAAACATGAATCATTCATTTATATGTATCCTTTCACATGAAAAAATGCATTACTTATCTTTACATTTCCTTTCCATTAAAGCATGTATCATTCATCTCCATATTTTTAATGCATTAATCATTCTCATGAAAACATGCAACATTCATCTTCATATTTTCCATCACATAAAAACATGCATCACTTATCTCTACATTTCCTTTACATGAAAACATGCTTTATTCATGTCCACATTTTCCATGCACATATCCTTTGCATAAAACATGCATCATTCATCTTTACATATTCCATGCATTAATCCTTTGCATGAAAGCATGTTACATTTATCTTATCATTTTCTTTATACATGAAAACATGCATCAACCATCATCTCTCATCAATACCTTTATGCACGAAAGACATGTATTATTCATAGTTCTTTAATACATTTTTTATGCATGAAAACATGCATCAACACATCTTTCTCTAAATCACCAATAAGTGTTTAGGTTCTTTATGCTTGAAAACTTGCATCACTCATTATCAACACCTAACATGAAAACATGTACTAATCCTTTCACCTATGCATGCAAACATGCATTGTCCTTTTTTTCTCTACATAGAAACACACATTCATACATTCTTATTTTAGTCACTAATAAATTTTGTAAGCTCTCTATACATGGAAATATGCCTTAACCCTTTTTCTCTACATGAAAAAATGCATTATTCTAAATTACCAACACATTTTTCATATGTGAAAATGTGTATCTTCCATGCATATTAAGCATATATGTAGCAAAATACCAACTTTCTCAATTGACCAAAAGGTGTAAATGAAAAGCCATTAAAAGGTGCAAATAACAAGTTTCCAAGAGGTGGAAACACCAAGCCACCAAATGGTATGAATGCCAAGGCACAAAAATGTGCAACAAGTTTGATCATGAAAGTGAGAGATAAGAACCTGTATTCTACAGACATGAAATAATAAGCTGGATTATGAAGGGGCAAAATAGCAAAAGTAAAGGAAACTTTAAGTACATCACTAAGTCTTCTACTTTTATGTGTACTATTACACTAGCATTTCATAGAACACACCAAAGTGGAAGCAAGTGTAGATGTCTAGATCTTAGGTTAAGAACTTTCTTATTGATTAAAACTTTGAGCTAACCCAAAAATCTTATGGTGTTACATAAATTGGAAAAAATAGGAATTTATGTCAATAGTAGAGGGCTTAAGCCAATAAGCCTAAGCCTGAAGCTCGACACTAATTTTAATGGGGGTATGGCGCTAAAGCCCTTATAGTATGAACCCATTCACTTTTTAGGCCTATGATGATAGCTAGAGACTGGCCCAAGATATAAGGCAAGAAACCTACCTTGTTCCATATGGACCATCTTGGCATAAGTTTGCATGGACTTTATGCCATAAGATCCACACAAACTAACATAGAACCAGTCCAAAACCAGGCCTAAAACCCATGAACTACTAGGGTGAACCTAAATCCTAGGCCTTCATGGACTTAAGAACCATAGTCCATACAAAACTTTTGATAAAAAGCTTTTAAAAGCATGATCTTCTGATTTAGACTCTAATTCCAAATCCTTTTAAAATTCTCCCTCTTTTGGATAGGAATACTACCCAGAAACACTATAAATTCCCCTCCCATCAACCTATTTGAATGCATAAGAGGCATACAATCTAGACATAATCATCACTCAATTTTTGAGAGTTTGAGGAGTAAACTCTATCATAAGATTTGCTCTACTAGTCCTTAATTGTCATTCTTTTTAAACTCTACATTTTGTCTTATTGCTTGGAGCATTAATTAAGGTAAGATTTGAGGCCTCTATGATCATTGTTTTAATTTTATATTCTCTATTTCATTATGAATTAATGATCTCTTATGATTAATTGACATGTAAGGTGATTCTATGTGATCCCCTTGTTGATTATGGGAGGAGGTTAACCTCTTAAATAATTTTAATCATATTTTTATTGTTCATAGAAAATTGTAATCATTCTTGCTTTTTAGAACTAACTCCTAAGTCCATGTAGACTTATTTTAATCGATGTGAAGGTTTGTGCAGACCTATTATTTGAATATGTATATAATATAAAGTTCGTATAGACTAATATTCGATAACAGTTTTATGTTCATCTTCCATATTCTATTTTACCACTTATTTAATGTCTAATAATGTATGTTTCATCTATGTTAATCACTATAGTGTGTTAGTAATCTATATAGCTATTAAATATGTCTTTGTAATTCATCCTAATCACCTTATTGCTTATATTGATTATTCATCACCATATGTCTATATTTAATATGTATTATAATAACCCTATTTGACACTATTATTTGGTCCTAATGGACCACTATTTGTATTACTAATCACTTTACTTGAGTTGTGCAACCTTGGTCATTCATACTAGGGATGTAGTTTAGATGGACATATCAATCACGACATCTTATAGTCTGCACAGACATGAACCAAGGGCCATATTAAGTGTACACAAAAATACCGATGTAGAGATGAGACCAATAGCTTATTCCTCTTTTGTTGATCTAGTTTTTGTACCTTTTATTTCTTTTGTTATTTTTGGGCTATACTAGATAGCTAAATAACTTGTTTTATGCATAAAAAGCCTACTCTCACATCAATGATTTTTCTACATAATTAATTGGTGTTTTCATATAAAATGGTTTTGAGTTTTTTTTTAATAAAAGTCACATAAAAATGTATTTTAACAAAAGCCAATCTACTAAAGATGGGAGTTGGCCAATTATCAGCAATTCCTATGGAAGACGCGTAGTTGTCAAGTTAAACAACAACTAATAAATGACCTAATTTCATGATGTTCAATTTACACTTATGCATGTTATACATTTTGAATATTGTAATTTATTTCCCTTAAGTGAAAAGGTAACATGTATGTTTTAATAAAAATGCTTGCTTGCATAATATGAGATTGATTAACATTAGAATATAAAGGAAGGTATATTATTAAGGCATTAGTAAGATCTAATTCCAAACCCTTTCTAGACAAAATATTAGTGGTCCAAGTGTAGAGCCAGGTGGTGACTCTAAACACTAACCACCTCATCCCCAGTAAAATACAAAAAATCTACAACACTTATATGATGTAGAATGAGGAAATGGGCGTAAATTGCATATAACTATAAATTTTTGGATTTCAAAGTTTGTAATATGTTTTAAAGTCTATTAAAACTATTTATATACTATGATATCTCTTCTTGACGTTGAGATTAATACCTGTGTTAATGTGTGATGTTAGAGTTATCAGAGGATCATAAATGTTGGGGAATGATTGAAAATGATTATAGAAGTATTGTTTTAAATTGTAGGATACTTTTTATTTTTTGTATAGTGTCTTGGTACAACTGTTATGTTGCTAAATTTTCAACATGATAATTTTCAAAAGTGAATTGTAACAATATTTTTGAAATGTTTTTGATATTCTATATTTCCATAAGTTAAATCATTATAAAAGATGTTTGAAACACATGATTTATGTATAATAGTTAGTCAATTTTTGGTAATGCAATTTTGTTCACACTCTTTAATCGAGCTCAGTGACTAGCTAGTGACCGAACTGAGTAAAAGGTGTCTCATATCTATATAAATCTCTAGTCATATCTCAACTTAATTATAGCTGTGGTACTTATTTGTCTATCAACTATTTTAGAATATATTTTTTTTAATCTTTTTGTGCTTCCCTAAATTTTCCTTGTACTATTTCATATATTTAACAATTTATCATTGCCTAATTATTTGAGATTTTTCCTAATATGTTACCAATAACACTAAGTTAATATTATCACTCAATTTTTATGTAACATCTATAATATTTTATAACTATATGTGTCAATACTTAATTATCCAATTTTTTTTTACCACTTTACCAACAACTTAACTATCATGTATATAATACTCATCTAAATAACATCTGTAAATTTTCCTTACTTTTAAAACTACATTTTTCAATAATAGAATCCATTCTTTATAACATATACTAAGAGCTAATCAAGTTTATTTCTTATATGTTATTAACATTAAAATTTATTTTATACCTTTCATTTCCCTATTATACATAATATCTTATCGACATTATGTGTTGCATATATTAGTGTTTAATCTCATCATTTGCTTATTTTAGCCTACATTTGATAGACAACATCTCAATATTCAATAATAGGATATCGACCCTAGAGGTCTCATCCTATGTGTAGTGGTCCACATTTTAGAACTCAACGACAGTTGCACCTGCATGGATATGTACAGTGCCTTATTGGACCTCAATGGTGACTTTACCCTTATGAATATTATCTATCGAGTAGGGCAATTATCCAAATCATATTGTTAGCATCATATTATTTAACTTGTATTGGCTACTATCCTTCCTCTTTACATTTCATTCCACTTTCCAATCATTCTTGTAAAAAATCATCAGAAATTGAAGTATATTCATGTTTAATCTTATCATTTCATTTTAGTCATATACTAATACTATGAAAATCTTCATATTTTATAATCATGACTTATCCACTTATAATCATTATGCATATATTCATATTCAAGTTCACATCTCCTCTAGATTAGTTGTAAGGCATGCATAACCATAGTTTTCTTTTGCATTTACTTATATTTCATAGTTTTAGGCTTCCTTTATTCGACACTAGTTTATAAGACCTTCAATTAATTTTCCTTAAGGTTCTACTTAATCTTATAATCTTACCCTTTTTATTTAGCTATATGTTATTTAGCAGTACTCATTTGGCTTTATGGACAAATTGCATTGTCTCTCTAAAGTCTTTATTTCCTTCAATTATTCATTATTTATTTCTTTATAATCTTTCTTTATCTCGAATACAATTACTTTATCTATATGTCTTTGTTCTTATCAATATTACATAATTAGGGTTTGTGACAATTATATATATAATATATATGTGTGTGTGTGTGTATACATGCAACCATATAGACACATGTACATATATACATTTACACATATACATATATACATACACACACACACACACACACACACATACACACACACACACACACACACACACACACACACACACACACATATCTCTCTTTGTGT
>CANXYI011055038.1:0-20423 GCA_948208565.1 Hura crepitans
CCTTAAAGATGGGTGATGGTAATAGGCATCGAAGGCAATTGTGCATCCTGTGCAGGGAGCTATGGTGATAAAGGCCCAGTCGAAGGGGGTGATGATCATCTCATCGAAGGGCAAATGGAATGTGTGAGTAGTGTCCATCCACCTGTCTAATAGTGCCCTTAAAGCCTATAAATCATGGTGGAAGTCTCTACCCATGAGGTGGTCCAAAAAGGTTTGAAAGTTGATTGATCGAACCCTATTCTTCACCACCACTGGCATAGTGGAAAACAATTATTAGGGTCCAAACAAGGCACCCTTGCACTTAAGGCATATCTACATAAGGAACAAAAGTAGAAGTCAACAAAAGTATGCATGGACTAAAAATTTGAACAAAGGTCCGCACAAACCAAGGAAAGCAGGCAAGATTGATTTGCATGGACCACACTTACAGATACCTGAAAGTCTGCACAGACTATAGATAGAGTTAAATATAGTTAAACATAGGTCTGCACAGACATAACACAGTCAACTATAGGTCTGCATGGACTTCAAAAGATAGAGTACTCAAAATAATCACATAACAAGTTCTAGAAGTAAAGTTGAAAATTTGGTTTGCATGGACAAACTATCCTAATGATTTAAGTCCGCACAGACCTATCATGCCCTAGCCTAGTTAGTCCACATGGACTTATCGAACTAAAAATTTTCATAGCATGAAAATATAAGAAAACTCAATCAAAGTGGTCAAGGAACACACAGGTGATAGAAAATATACCTGAGGGTAGACTTTAGAGTAGGCATGGTGCACCAAATCTGCCAA
Organism: Hura crepitans; assembly: GCA_948208565.1. Classification (NCBI taxonomy): domain Eukaryota; kingdom Viridiplantae; phylum Streptophyta; class Magnoliopsida; order Malpighiales; family Euphorbiaceae; genus Hura; species Hura crepitans. The sequence continues at coordinate 800 of CANXYI011055038.1, forward strand.
AATAGGGATCGGGTCACCAAACATCACCCCATTCATGAGAGCAACTTTTTGGGCCCGTTTGACAGTGGCAGACAACATAAAGCTAACTAGAGTCAGCATAGAAGTGTCCTCCGATGGAGGAGGAGGAGGTGCCGATCTAGCTCTCATTAGAAGGAGGATGACGGTTGGAATCTCTTCACTAGTGGAAGAGGATGAAAGAGAAGCACTACCCACATAGGAAGCCATTAGAGAGTCACTTGTTGGAGAGAAAAACAGTAGAGAAAGGAGATTGGAAAGGACACAAATGAGAAATAAGGGGGAAAAGAGATAGTTATAGTTCTGATGCGATAAGTTCGCGTGAACCTCTGCACTATTAGTCCACACAAATGTCTTCCCCCTCAAGTTCGAATGGACCTTCGCACTATTAGTCTGCTCAGACGTCTTCCCTATCATGTTCACATGAACCTTAACACACTTCATCCATGAGAGTTAGGTGTGAAATAAGTCCACATGGACCATGACCAATAAAGTCTGCACGAACCTTTGACTACCAAAATTCAAAAAAGCAAAAGAAGAAAGTGGAATGCCTCTTAAAGGCCAGACTCACTCTCTTCACAATTTAACTAAAATTTCATTTCCTTTTTGTAGGATTGACTTAAAGTTCCATCCACAAACTTGGATCAACCATAAGCTTTATCCCCGATTACATATCAACCCCGAGTTTAATGCACTAATCATAGATCAATTATGAGTTTAATCCATTAATTTTGAATCAACCTCAAGTTTAATTCTCTAATCTTGGATTAATGCCAAGTTTAATCCATCATCTCAGATTCAGCCTCATAAGCTAATCCATCAAATCAAGGTTTAGCCTCGTAAGCCAATCCATCATTCCAAGTTCAGCCTCATAAGCTAATTCAACATTCCAGGTTTATGCCTCATAAGCTAATCCGCTGCCAATGTTAAAGTCTACATCAAGGTCCGCTTAGCAATAGCATGAGTAGAAGAAGCTAACAGGTAACCATCCCTAACTTAGATACTTTGATATGTACTATTGATACACAGCACACACTAAAGTGGTGTTAACTATAGACACCTCACCCTTAACCTATGATGATAGCAAAAGACAAACTCTCAAGTATAGAACAAAGCCATTAAGAGGTAGGTCCGAGTGGACCTACTAAACCATGTCCACATGGACTAACTACATGAACAAGCCAAGATCTAGCCCACGAAGCTCATGGACTAGCATACCAAAAAGCCTAGTGAATGTGGACTAGTATAGATAAGTCTGCATGGACTTGCCAATAGAAAAAGCACTCCGGAGGAAGAATCCTACCTATTCAGTCCAGAAGCCACAATCCTTTAAGGATTAGGACTCCTTTTTGGATAAAATGAGGAAAACCTAAAGAGACTAAGTGTAAATACTTCTTTACATTAATAGAGAAGGGGAGGCTAAAAAAAATTACAACTAAAAACACACATTCAAATCATAGAAAGTATCTAAGAGGTTAGAGAGCTTAAAGTAAGGAGCAACCTAAACCATCTTCACCTAAACCTTAAGACTTTTGTGCTATTATTTGAAGAGACTTCTTGTTCAGGTAATGTCTGAGGTCTATTAAAGGTTTCTTGATATCCTGTAGGCCTATGATCTCTAAAATTGATGTATAAGTGAGGTGGTACACTGTTATCCCCACTCCTATTCATAATAAATAAGCCATCATAGTGATATTAGGATGTAGAATCGATGCTTATGGCCAATGTTAAGTATACTGCATGATGTTAATGATCATGACATGAATCTGATCATATGCATGATTAGGTCCGCACAGACTTAGTTCCTTTAGGCATAAGCATGATAGGTTAGTCTGCACGACATTTTCCCTTTTATGTTAATATGGCAAACTAGTCTACACAGACCTATATCCAGTAAGCATGATTTTATATTCCAAGGTACTTTGTTAGATGCTAGTTGATCGATGTGAATGAATTTATTCATATGTTAATATTAAAGGCATGTAATTGTATGCATAAGATTAAAAGGTAGTTCGCACGGACTCCTTATCACAAGGGCTATACATCTGTACGGACTTATACATAATGGATTGCATAGTGGCTCTTTAAAATATGCTTTGCTTGTATAATCAATAGCCTATGATTCACTTCTCCTAGATATGTTCATATTCTATTTATTATGTGTCAATGCTTACATAACTTTGATCTAACCTCATTGGGCTTTATTGTTCTCTAAGTTGTCAATTAAATTCCTTTATTGGATCAAAAGTTGGAATAGATTTAACTCTTCCTTAGATAAGGTCCGTATGGACTAAGAATAAACCTCTTTGATGTTCATACGAATCAGGCGATGTAGAAGTAAGACCATTTTAGTGTTGCAATTTGTCTCTTTGGTTTTGTACCATTTACATTTCATTGCTTATTTTAGGGTTGTAATACTTAGTAAATAACTTGTTTTGCATGCTAAAACCTAATTTTCACGTCAATAAATTTTATATATAATTAATTGGTGTTTTCTAATAAAGTAGATTTGTATTTCCTTAATCAAAAGTCACAATCACTAAATGTATTTCAATAAAGGCCAATCTCCTAGAGATGGGAGTTAGGCAATTACCATCAATTCCTATGGAATTATGGTAGTTGTCAGGTCAATTAACAAATAATGAATGACCTATCTTCTGGATGTACATATGTGTAATATATTTCGTAAATATTGCAATTTACTTCCTTATATGAAAAAGTGATACAATTTAAATTAAGAATAATGCATGCTTGATTGATAAGGGACTGATAAATATTACAATATATATGGATAACATATTATTGAGGCATAAATAAGATCTAAAATTCTAAACCTTTCTAGTACAGAAGATTAGAGGTCCTGTTGTAGAGGCCAGGTGGCAACTCCACTAACCACTCTTATCCCTAGTAAAAATATCATAATCTCTACACCTATAGATTGAATGGTGACCATAAAATGATTATAAGGTGAATGAAACTTCAAATAAGAGAGGAAAGGTGAAGTTTAGCTTAGTATTATGTATAAGGAATAGATAAGAGGTAATGAGGAGTTAGTATAGTCTTCCAGGGACAAGAATATCAAATGGGGAGGTAATTAATGCTACAAGAAAGACAATGAGAACTAAGAAGAACTGTGAAGGAAACCAAGGAGAAGGAAAAAGTAGTGGTGGACTTAGGATCTACTAGATGATAAAGAAATGATTTGGTGGGCTATACATAGTGAGGTTGAATGTCTTCATAAAGTTATAATAGGTAATGGATTAAGCCACAAATAAGGTGATCTCATTGCCTATAGCCCCAATGTAAGCTGAAGAAGATGTCATTAACCTTTAAAGGGTTTTGAAAGTTATGAGGGCAAAGGCATAGGGTTTAGTAAAACCAAAAATGAAATAGACATAAGATGTAAACGTTTAGCAAGGCTCGGTTAGAGGATCATTACAAGAGAGTAAAGATAAAATTAAAGATAGGAAACATCTACTAAGGTCCTTAAGGATGAGGGCTATTATTCTTATGAGCATGGCATATCAATAGGCCAGATATAAAAGGGACTTGATAGAGCTAAGGGAAACAGAGAGAAATAATATGGTGATAACAAAAAGAGAATGATAAAGAATAATGAGTAAAAAAAAAATTGAGACTAGTGTTGGTAAAAATGGGTGAGTATAGAAAGGGTTAGAAATGCTAAGGTAAAAACCCTATGAGGGTATAGTGAGAATGGAATAATGAAAGGCATATTGATAGTTCATAGTGAACATAAAAAAGCAGCTTACCACTTTGAACCCAAGAGGGGAAGTGGACAAGGTAGTTAGCGAATATGAAAACATCCATAAGAAAAGTGAAGTGTAAAAACTATTAGGCATATAAAAGGAATTGGTGATAAAGATGTCCTTAAATGTTTTAAGGTATGAAAGTGTCGCTAAGTAACTAGTTGGAAGAAATGATGAGGGAAGAGCAATGTGACTTATAGTTAAGATGATTAAAAAAGTTATTATGGGCGAATTATAATAAAGTGAACTAGGGGTAATATTGATAAACAAGGAAAAAGAATGCATAGTCCAACACCTAAAAATCCTAGAGGGAAGCTCAAATGAGAAGGATCACAGAGGAAAAAATTTAAACAAGGATATTGCCTTAGAAGGCTAAATTTTGTATTAAAGATTAATACCTAAGAATGAGATGGCACAAGTAGTTGTTAATGAGATAAAGGGCCAATGAGGCTAGAAGGGAAGAAATTGGCCTTAGGTATAAGGCAAAGAAACTAAGGCAATAGTGGTAAGTACAGCCTAGCATTAGAATAAAGGCAAGTACATAAGAACACTTTTATAGTGCTTTGTATTCTAACTAGGAACAGAGAATGTACACATGGTATTATAGAAGTATACTGCTTAGTATTACCCAATAATAGAAGATGAAAGAATATGATATAATAGTGTTAAAGAGCGCATTGGGTAAGCCCCACCCATAACTAAAGTAAAAAAGAGATATAGATCCACAAAAAATGAATCTAGTTAATGAATAATAAAAGAGTCAAGAGAAGCTAAGAGTTTTAAAAATTTAGGTGCCCAGGAAAATTAAATGAAGAACAAAGGTACACTTATAAAAGGCTATAGACAATTGAAATACAAAGGTCTAGCCTACTAAATGAAAAAAAGGGATAGGAATATAAAAATACAATGTTAAGGTAATTAATCATATAACTAAGAAAATTTTTGAGGATGAAATTTCTTAAGAGGGAAAGAATTGTAACACTTGAAAATTCATCATTTTGTGGAAAGTACTCCCGAGCTTGATACAGTGTCATTCAGGACACTAAAGGGTCACATAGTAGCCAAAAAGGGGTATAGGTCAACTAAACTTTGACCGACCAGAAAAAGAAGAAAAAGAGTGAATTAAAAATTTCAACAGAACTAATAAATCATTTCGGGCTAAGGACTAATGAATAGTGACTTTAGTTAGGGTTATGTCGGGATAGCTTCGAGAAGTGCCCAGATGGACCCGAATATTTTAAGGTTGTTTGATAATTATTTAGATTTTTTGAATTATGTGAGTAAATGGTAACCCTAGCTCCCAAAGGAATTTTGACTTGAAATTTTATAAGGCCTTTAATGGGTATTATCGAGAATTATTTGCACTAAAATCATAATTTTTGGAGGTTCAGAGAAATTGTTTTAAATTTCTAAATTTTAAAAGAAAATCGAGCTAAAACGGGCCATTAGATCCACACGTGGCATAATCCGGGCCATCCACCTATCTAATATAAATAGGCTTGCACATGTGGGAGTGCCACATATGCCAAAAGCCATCATCTCCCTTAAAATCTCCATAAAAGTTAATGCCATTTTCTCTCCTCCCTCTCTTAATTTTTTTTCATTTCTCTCTCCTTTCACCACCAAAACCCATATTCCTTACATGGAATCTTGACCTACATGACACCCAAAAGCTAAACCAATAGACAAAAATAGAAAAGAATGCCAAAAAAGTGGGATATGAGCACTTGATGAATAGTGCTCTTTTAATGAGTAAGTTGATTTTTTTAGGGTGTTATTTTTCATCTATGGTATTTGGTATGGTGATGTTAGGGGTGAAGAGAGATTTTAGTTTAGAGTTATGTGGAAATTTGTAGGAATTTTCAAAGGCAAAGCTTATTATGCCATTTTGTGAAATGGTGCAAAATAGTGGAGAGAGATGGAATTAATGGTTTTAGAATGGCTTCTACATGACTTGGAGCCTACTGTAAGTGAATTTAATAGAAACTTGTATTGTATTCTACAGAAATGTGGAATTTGAGTCATAGGTGTGTGTATGGAAATTGTATTAGTGTATATGTGCATGATGAATTAGAAGTGTTATGCATGCTCAAATGAGTAATTGTAGTAGACAGGATAATATAAATGTGTTTTGGATGTGAAAATAATATGGAAGCATGTGATATATGTATGATCGTATGTATGACATATATGCCATGGCATGTGCATAGGTGCATGGCATGAAGACATGGGATATTAGGATGGTACTGTGAGGTATGACATGGAAGTGATGTGGAATGTGGGGATAAGTGCATAGTTATGTGTTAAAATGTGATAAGGCATGATGTAAGGATAATAGAATGTGATATTTACATGTAAAGATATGGTAGAAAATAAGTATAGGATATAATGTTATGTATAAGTTTAAGAATTTAATTGAGATGTGTTACTAAAGAATTTATGTTAGAAATAAGGTTTAGGTATGATAATATGAAGGTAATGTTTGATGGTGTGGAATAACCTAAGGTGTAATGGTATGAGGTAAAGAAAGAGTGGAAAATGACCAAGTGAATAGTAAAAGAAATTACCAAAGGAATAGTATCATTCACGAAATAGGACCTGTAATAGTCTACTAAAAAAAAAGTGACCCGTAACTATCCCATAAAAATAATCAAATGAAATAGGATTATAACTATGTTTTATGGACATAGAATTAATCAAAATAGACGACTAGTATAGAATAAAAATCATAAATTTATTAAATTTTAAAATAAAGCTAGAAAGAGAGCTGCACTTTTAAAAGTGTTGAAGAATAAAATCATACGACAAGATAAAATACTGTTAATGCATAATTTATAAGTAGAAAAAATTAGATAAATAAACAAATGATAATTTTATGGAATTTAGGTATAAATGTGAAAGTATAATTAATAAGGCATTACATATACTCATATGCTATAGTTTTCACAAAGAGTATTATCATAATACACTAAGATTAACGTCAAGTATTACAAATAATAAAGTACTATCAAGATCCTAAGAGTAAAAAGGTAAAATACCGAACATGGGAAAATAAGTTGTCATTTTATAATAATAGAAAGAGATTGTATGGAACAAGAGGATAAAACTTTTTAAGACAAATGATAGTAAAGCAAAGAACGTACACTTTTACATGAAAAAGGAATAATAACAAAATATAGATATGGTATAGAAGAGAAATGAATGATGTTTATAAAGAAAATGAAATAAGAGTTTTAGATATGGAAGACTAGTAAAACTAGAACCAAATTTATTAATGGTCTAAATTATAATGTAGTAGATTAATCAAGTAAGGATAGTGTTCCCATTATAGATATCCAAATAATAAAACTAGTGAGGAATGGATGTAAAGACAAAACAATATGGATATTGGCCATTGGTTGAACAAACACTAGATAGGTTGACTAGGCAACTGAGGAGTAGCAGTTGCTAGAGGTTGAGTTTAAATAGATTTTAGCCTATGTATAGTAGGTGCAACCCCTAAGCATTTACTTGAGCCTATAGGCTCAAGGTATTGGGAGGTCTACAGATTGATCCCTACTACCCACTTGATGGTTATGGATATTGGGAGGTCCTTTGAGGCCAATCCCTGATATCCATCAGATGTGTTGAGTATGATAAGATGTATTGGGATAATAGAGGTCCCATGGGGCAGATTCTTGATATCACCTTTGCAGATATTGGGAGGTCCTAATACTGATCCTAGCTATCTGCCACTCTAATATTGGGAGGTTCTGAGGAATTGATCCCTACTATCGGATAGAGGGCATGTGCAGACACTGAGATCCAAAATGAGGGCCACTATACTATCTAATATTTGTATAGTTCTTGAACCAGGTAGGTACAGCTACCGCGGCCTAGAATGGGGGCCACTGCATAACATGATTCCGATATCCAGTGATTGGGAGTTTTCCCTAACCTTGAAAGTTATAAATGAAATAATTGAGGGATTTAAATGGACTTAATGATATGAATAAAAGGATTGTGGTCTTAAGCATAATAATTGGGACAACCTGCAAATAAAATCACAACTAATAAAAGATAAGCCATAAGAAGATACTCAATAAACACATGAATTTTAGGATAAATTTTGAAGAATGTAAATGACTCATGCAAAATAAGACAGGTAATAATAGCGTATAAGAATGGATAGGTTATAAAAGGGTGAGACCCTTACACATAACCCTTAAATGAGCTATATACCTAAAATAAGACATTAAATATATGAAGTGTCAACATGGTAAGGATGATAACAGTATGGCTGACTTAGTATTGATGAAATAAGTTATTAAATCATCTAAACTAGATAACAATTGGTTGTAAACCATTACTTGATGAAAGTATACATGTATACTTACAATAATTTGTTATAATATATACATTCTTTTACTTTAAATATATTTTACAGAAAATTTGATATACATGAAAACTTTTGCAATGAAATACATTGCTCCATGAAAATATACAAGGACATCTTCTTTATCTATATGAAGTCCCTTATGCTAAGGAGTTTCTAACCATCATGTAACTAGGGAGCTGAAGCTTAATGGCATTTTTCAAAGTTTCATTATTGAGATACATGATATAGCTTCTTATACGAATCGATGTGAGCTGATCCAGCATTATATTTTTAGCAGCCTCTCTCAAGTAATCTATTTTAGTATACATAGACACATTAAGGAGAATGTATATGGTCTCCTTAAATGAGCATCTCATCAATGGTTTAATGTTGTTCTAAATAATATTGTAATGTGTGATTGCTATCAATAGTCTAATGTCATTTCAATTAATACCATGACATAACATAGTATGGCAAGATGTTTGTAACATGCTAAAGATCCATCGATAGGCAACATTTATCTCTTTTAGGAAGGATCAATGTACTACTTCAAAGTTTTATTTGCTTTCTAGACTCTGGATCACCTTAGAGGTTTGGCTGCTTCATTTTGTGATAGGGCTTCATTACTCAAAGTCTTAGTCCATTTGGGCACTTCTGCCCTGGTCCATGCAGGCTTAGTTTTTGTGTATAGTTTTAAGTATGCTTATAAGGGTCTATACGGACTTGTTGTGTTATTCATACAGACCATAACATCAATTTTATCTATATTAAGGTCTATGTAAATGACCTTGCATGTGTTCAATTCTTTTTTCTTGTAGTGTTAGGAATAACACAACTTAAGGACTATAAGTACCACCTTTTTCTAACCATTCAAGCCATCTTTATTATACCTTTCCCATTTAGTCAATAGTTGTCTAGAATCTTGGATTTAAAAGCTACTTGGACATCACTTATTCTTATCCTTTTCTCTGCTCTTAGATTCTTAAGAAAAGTGAGATAGACCTTAACTTTTGGCATGCTATTATGCACTATTAGGATCTAGTTTTCATATGTTTGTCTTCAATTATTAAGAGATTATCCCTACCCCTAAGGAATTTGCTACCATTATGAATTTTGATATTGCTACAAATGTTCCTCTGGCTGTCCCATCTTTTGAAGATCATTATCTTTTAGACATTGTGCTTGACTTATAGGTTTCACCCATGGTGGCTCAAAAAATAGTACCAAGTATAAACCTAATTTCCTTATAGGAAATTCTTGATTTTAATTGTCAACTCCCTACTGGTTCTATGGAATTAGTGAAGTGTGTGTTATTATGGATACTTACTAACTTGTTGGTGGTCACCTTTAAGGACAAGTTTTTTGATTTCAAAGTACTTTAAATTCTAACTAGAATCTATTCTAGCCATAATCCTTTTAGCATTATTTTTTCTAAAACCATATGGAGATTATATGCTTTGAAGAGAGATGACATTGGCTTATGGCTAGGAGTCCTTTGCCTTTATAGGTTTCCTTACAGAGCCTATTTGGGTTTTCCCACTAGCTTTTGTTATTTCTTAACCCTAATTTTAGCCTGCCTATAAGTGTTTTTGCACTAATAGGTTTGCATAACTTTTTCTTAGGCAATTCTTTTTAGATATTCCAACTTAATGACATTTTTTTTATATTTAGTTATAGGAGAAACTAAAGCTACTTATGCTTCCTCTTAAGAAGCTTTATATTAAGTATGCCTTAAATCATCATTATGAAAGAAGACTCGAGAGAACATTTGACACATGTGAGTAATGGATTTCATGGCTCAGTGGTATTACTGAGGTTTGATAGATGTGTCCTTGGTGTAAAATCTCCCATTTTTCACTATCTTGTCATTTGGGTTGTGTTCTTTTAGTTGGATTAAGGCATGCAACATTTTACATCACCTCTCGAATTCAATGATAATTTGGCCTAATACAGCGGGTCCCTTTTAAACCTTTAGGCTTTCATAGTGCATCTTTGATATAGCATTTCTTGTGCTCCTTTCCTAATTTGTGGGAATGTTATGCTGTGCTAAAGGATGTGTTGATCATGAAACTAGTAACACAAATACAAATGACAATTACAATGACTGGGTTATTAGTACCTCAAGAAACAACATGACACTTATATTGAAGAGAAAACATGAAAATGCAATTTCTACTTCTGAAAGGAAGACTCATGTCTAGACTTTTAAAGTTCAATTATTTGTAAAATGTTTCTCACTAAATAGAAGTTTGCATACCAGTGATCATAACCAAGCATTTTTGCCATTAATTGCATTTGAGACTAAACTGTTTAATCTTGGTAAATATATTAGTTGCCCTTTAGTAATGCTACCATTACCAACTAGCCTTGACATGTTTTTTTTGATTGGATATTTTCTCTTTAATCCCTTAATTTTTGCATGAAGTGCCTATTTTCTAGTTTTCAGCTCATCGATGTGTCCTAACTTTTGCCTAAGCCAACACTTTTGAGGTTTTCAACTTAGCAAAATTTTTTTTCATGGTTCAAGCAAAAATAATTCTTTAGCTTGTCCATTTTCATAAGTTCTAAAAACTTATTGCCTTTTTGGTCTAAAATTTTAACTCTTCTATGCTTAAGTATCTTTTTTATCATGTATGAACTTTCCCCATTAGGCTTAAACTTTACCCTGGGGCCTGTTCATGAAGGTCTAGTTTGTTCTAAAATAAGATTGCTTTCTTGGATTGAGTTGCGTTTGAAATTTTTGTTATAGGCCCTAGCAACCTTCTTCTGACATAACTACATGTGATATAAAGCCCTAAGCCACTTTTCATCAATCGAGACTAGTTATTCATACCTAGCCCTTACCTATTTAGGTTCAGGCACTTTTGCTTCTAAGATAACCCTTAGTGAAGGAACTTTAAACTCAACTAGTGGCACTACTTCAATTTAATACACTAGTGAGTAAGATGTAGCATTTGTAGAGGTTCTGATAATTGTTCTATAGCCCTAAAGTGTGAATGGTAACATTTCTATCTAATATCTATAGGTGACCACCATTTTCTACAAAATTTTCTTGACATTTTTATCAACTACATCTACTCTACAATTAGCTTAAGGTCTATAAAGAGAATATTTATGGTGTTTAATTCTGTATTTCTATAAAAGTTATTTCATCTCACTTTAGAACTGCACCCTATTATCTAAGATCACTTGCTATGGCAACAAATACCTACAGATGATGTTTCTTTCAATAAATTTAGCCATTTGCCTTACCCCTAATTTATTGAAAGATTTAGCTTCCACTTATTTTGAAAAGTAATTGATGGCTACTATTACGTACTTATGACCTTTTACTATGGATGGCATTATCTCTCCAATTATGTCGATTCCTTATATAGAAAAAGGCCATTGAGAAGACAAACTAGTTAATTTAGTCAGTGGTAAGTGGCTCAAATAGGCATAAATTTGGCACTTATGACATTTTTGAATGAAGATGCAACAATCCATTTCTATGGTTAGCTAGTAGTGCCCTAGTCTTATGATTTTCTTTGCCAAGTTCATCCCATTCATATGTGGGCCATAAACACTTTTATACACTTCTGTTAGTATCTTTTGGGCTTCTATCTCATTAAAACACATGAGTTGTACATCATCTAAGTGCTTTTTTTATAGCATCCATTGGAAAAAATGAATTGAGCAAATAACCTTTGTAGGACCTTTTTATCTTTCTCAATTGCATGTTCTAGGTATTTCCTAATTTTTAAGTATGTTTGGATATCATGATACCAAGGCTTATTATTGCCTTCTTCCTTTACAGTGTTCGCTATACCAATATATGTTGGGAACCTTAACTTAGTAGATTACATAGGTTTTGGTAAGTCCGTTTTTGTTAGGTCTGATACTAATATTAAAGTGGCTAAAGTGTCTACTACTTAATTATGTTCCCTCGAAACATGATGAAAGTTGTATCTATCGACTGCTTTAAATAGGTCTATAAGTATTTTGATATACCTTCTTAGATTCTCATCCTTAACCTCCAAGTTGCCTTTCACTTGCTGTATCACTAACATGGAATCCTTATATATGTCGACTATTTTTGCCCTTAGTTAAAACATGGTTTTGAGGCCATAAATGCATGCTTCGTATTCAGCAATGTTATTGGTGGCTTAGAATTCTAATTTCCTTACAAAGAATATCTGTTCATATTTTGGATTGATGATCAGCATGCCAGCACTTGCTCCTTTTTGATTTATTACTCCATTAAAGAACTTTTCCATCCCTCTTGAGATATTGCCCCTAAGTATTTATCTAAAAACTTGAATTCTTCTTTCTTGCCCTTGATTGGTTGTTGTGCTAGAAAGTTTACCACTACTTAGCCCTTGATTATTTTCTTGGTTACATAAAAGATGTCAAATTCTTGCAGTAATAGAATTCATCAACTTATTTTGCTTACTAGGGAAAGTGCAGTTTATAGATACCTTAAAGGATCAGGTTTAGCTATCACCTCTACTATGTATGATTAAAAGTAGTGACATAGCTTTTTGGACACCCAAATTACTCCTAAACATATCTTCTTGACTTTTTGTATACTTTTGCTTATATAACAGCAATTTTTTACTCAAGTAATACACTATGTATTCTACTCTAGCTTTATCCACTTATGTAATAAGAGCCCCTATAGAGGTTTCTCATACTACAAGGTATAGGATTAAGGATTTTTCTAGTTTAGGTAGTTTTAAGATAGAAATATTGGTTAAGTATTGCTTAATGGCTTTGAAGGCATTTTGGCAATCATCATTCTATTCACATGGTTGTTTTTTACGTAGGAGTTTAAATATGGGTTCAAAAATAGATGTAATTTTGGCTATAAACCTACTAATGTATTGCAATTTCCCTAGGAATCCTCTAACCCCTTTTTCTATTTTAGGGATAGGCATCCCCAGGATTGCTTTCACCTTATCTGGATCCACTTTAATCCCATTCTTACTAACCATGAATCCCAAGAGTTCCCCTGATGTGACTTTAAAAACACATTTCTTGGGATTGAGTCTCATATTGAATTGGTCTAACCTTTGAAAGAACTTTTCTAGTTCCTTAAAATGTCCTTCCCTTTCTATGGACTTTACCATCATGTCATCCACATAAACTTCTACCTCCTTATGCATCATGTCATAAAATGGTTTGGTTGCCATTCATTGGTATGTGGCCCCTATATTTTTTAATCCAAAAGGCATTACCATATAGCAATACATTCACACTTTTGTTATGAAAGCCATTTTGCACTTGTCTATCACCTTTTATAAGGATTTGGTTATACCTTGAGAATTTGTCAACAAAGGAATACATGGCTGCCATGGCTAAACTATCCACCAATTCATTAATGTGGGATAAAGGGAAATTGTGTTTATGGTATGCCTTATTCAAGTCTCAGTAATCCATGCATATCCTAACCTTTCTATCATTCTTTGGCACTAGGATAATGCTGGCTAGCCAAATAGGGAAGGCTATCTCTTTAATAAACTTGGCTATAAATAACTTGATGACTTCTTCCCTAACCTTTTCAACCCACTTTGGTCTCATTCTTATGAGCTTTTGGCATATTAGAGTGATGTGGTCGTAAGTTGAGATAGCATGTTTGACTGCTTCTCAATTAATACCATTTTTTATATTTTTTTAGTAGTCTCTTAAATTTTTCTCTTTCTTTAGCAGTAGTATCATGGGCAATTAATATATTTTTAGTATATTCATTTGTACCAAGATTAAATGGGTTAGTTTTAATGTAGTTAATATTAAAGATGCTCATGTAATGATCATTTGGATGAATGCTACCATCAAGAAAAACATCACACAAATAAGCAAACTCTTTGTTCATTTTATTTAAAAGAAAATTGTTCGCCTCAAAGAAGTCAGACAAATATAATTGGTCAATAAATAAATCACTATCTATGTCAAGCACATCTTCAGATGGAGTTGAGTAGATCTTTTTAATGGTTATAGCTACTGGAAAGAATTCTTTTATCCGCTGAGTCTACTTCAAATTACCAGATTTCTAGTCTGTGACATTTGCAAAGATCTCGAACCAAGGTTTGTAATGACCATCTACTACTGTAGGCTTTAGAGTCCCATCATAGTTTGTTTTTTTCTACTTTATAAAGTAATCTTTAAGATTGTTCCCCTTCTTTAAGCTATTTTCTAGTCTTAGGTCATATCTTAAGCCCTTTATATCTTTCTGGCTTAAGTTGTAGTGGCTTTGTGATCCCTCAAAGGTTCTTGCCTAAACTAGCACCTAGAAAGAAATTCAACTTCTTTATAATTTTAGACACTATGGGGTCTATATAATCTTCATTTATTCTAGTAATGTGAAACCTATTAATGTCTAGTTTGCAATAGCCAGTGTGGATACGGCATGAATGATTTTAGCTTTGATTGTGATAAAGTTGCCTTTATAGAAAAACATAATCATCTAATGTAATATAGAGGGGACTCCTCCAAGCTTGTTAAATTAGGGCTTAAACTGCAAAACTAAAAATGTAGCTAGGATGTCAATCATAGTGAAGTCCACTTCATCAATAATAGGACTTACTTAGACCTTAGTAGTAAAAGATCCTTTCATTTATCTCCTTCATCCCTAACTTATTCTCTTTTACGCTCTTTAGGATCCTCATTAGAGGATCTATCCCAGAAATTCTTGCTCTCTTTAAGCTCACTCTAACTCTTACTATCTTAAAAGCTAGTTAAAAGAATGGCTTCACTCTCTCTCACCTTGTCACTAATCTCTTGGTTGGATCTATAGATGTCTCTTAACACATATTCTTCAGATAATCCCACCTTGAGAAGACAATAGTTTTGGTGTTTAGGAAGTGGGTTTGAGCTAGCTTCGAGATCATTTATTTACTTAGAGTTAATGAGGTTTTGAATAGCTTTTCTGAGAAGCTTGAAGTTGTCAATAAGATGACCTATTCTTTGGTGATAGGCATAGTATTGGTTGTGCTTATGGTTAGAAGGTAATAAACCATTATGTGGCTGTGGTGGGAGAGGCTGCAACTTCCCTTCATTCATAAACTTCTTTAAGCACTATGATAGTGACATGCCTAAGTTGGAACGTCACCTGCCTTGCACTACGTATATGTTTACTGTCTTAGTAGTGCCCCTAGTATTATTGCTTGAGTAATTTAGGTTACTTAATCTTTTAAACCCTTTGTTTTGATAAGCTACCTCTAAATCAATGATGATGTCTTTTAACTATTCCCATGTTGTATACCCTTAGCTGTAAGCCCACTGTTCATGTAACTATTAGCATTTTTTATAAACATTTTAATTTGATTAATGTCTTCAGGCTTATTTCTTATCTTCATTTTTTTTAGCCCTCTACCTTTCCAAATAGTTTGAAAAGTTCATTAAGCTTCTACATTACGAGCTCCAAATCCTTTAAAGTTACCTCAATACTAGCATTATTAGATTACTATTTGTTGAATGCTCAAGCTAGCTCACTCTAGTCTTCCTTAACCCATTTCTCCCGGTAATGGTACCAAACTAAAACCTATCCCATGAGAGACATATTAAACAAGCTTATAATATATTCTTTAAATAAGTTAGTGGCCCTCATAGCAATCGTATATTGCTTCAGATACATCTTGGTGTTAGTTATACAATTAAATTTGCTTAGATTAGGCATTTTGAACTTGTTAGGCATAGATCGATCAATTCTCAGACTGATATTATCTAGCTCAATATCTTTGCCCCCAATGACTAATCTAGTCATAGCCTTCATCTTCTCATTCAACTTTTTGATTTGATGATCTTTAACTACTTTAGGTGGAGGGACCTTATTATAAACTTTTTAACTAAGGGGATATCCTCATCCGAAAGCTAGTTGTCATACTCTCTTACCACCTCCTTACCTTTTTTAATGGCTAAAGTATAACCTTCTTTTTTATGTACTACAGACATAATATTGGTAAGAGCTACCATCATTCTTTTCTCCATTTCACCCATTGCCTCTATTAGCATGGATTTGGTAATGAACTCATCAGCAGATATGGTTCCTCTCTTAGGTTGGACTAGTAGCGAATCATAGGTCTTGCTGAGGCATTTGCCGACTCTATTCCACTAGGTAGTGAATGAGGGATTAATGATGGCTATTAAAATAATGGGTTAGGAATGATGCATGATTAATATATTAACAATACAAGGTGTAAATGATGCATGGGATACATGTAAGTGGTGTAATAAGGACAAACATATACAAGAAACCTTGTAACCTTATTCCTCCTACACACATGGTCAAGTCATTTATTTCTTATGTAAGATTACTTAAGCATCATTGGGGGATGCATAAGTTTGATCATAGGCTTCTTTAAGCCTAATTAGTCTATTGTATTTAAAGCACATGCAAAAGTAATGGACTATAACATTTAATCCTTATTTGATGTGAAATTAGGTTGGGCCCATCCTGGATAAAAAGGCATAATAGACTTAACCCCACTTTAAACAAGGTTAAATACAATGGTCCACATAATAGTCATAGTGAAAATTATAAGTAGTTAAGGTTATACAACCTAAGGGAAGTTACTATGTTTGACTACATGGGCGCACGATTCGATTAAAAAGGCTTATAGCTTCTACTAGCAAGGGTCCCTCCTAATGAGTCTTTCCAATCAAGGATAATAGTGACCGGTCAGTTAACCATTTCATATACCCAAAGGCATAAGGCATGTAAGTAATGGATATGCTAGCAATCTCCCATTCTTGAATGAAAAATTGCTTCATGGTTTACAACACCATCCAAGGTAAAAAAAATGACACAATTTCTATAGAATGAAATGCATATGACTAATAAAAATTAGAATATTATAAGGTATATTATTTGGGCACCTTCAAATTAAATTCTTAGTCTCTAATAGAGTTGCCACTATAGATTTACTATATTTTTTTTGGGATAAGACCGGTTTGTGTTTGAAGTCGCCACATGGCTCTGTAGTAGAACCACTGATCTTTTATCTAGAAAAGGTTTGAAATTAGATCTTATTAATGCCCTTATAATATACCTTTCTTTATATTATAACATTTATTAATCATGTATCATGCAAGCAAGCATTTTAGCATATATGTCACCTTTTCTCTTAGAGAAATAAGTTGTAGTATTTAGAATATACAACAAGCATCAATGTGTGTTGACATTTGGAAATTGGGTCATTTATTAGTGGTCATTTGACCTGATAATTACCTACAATTTCAAAAGAATTGGCGATAATTACCTAACTCCCATTTCTAGGAGATTGGCCTTTGTCAAAATATATTTTTCATTGTGCTTTTTATTAAAGAAAACTCAAAGCCATTTTGTTTATGAAAACCAATTAATTAGGTAAAAAACCATTTGATGTGAGATTAGGCATTTTGGTGTGTAAAATAAGTTATTAAGATATCTATTACAACCTAAAATAATTAAGATAATTAAAATGGTATAAAAGCAAATGAGATAACATAATATATATAATTGGTCCCATCTTCACATTGTCTGGTCCATGTGGACTCATTACGGCTTTCGATCAATGTCTGTGCAGACTATAACATATCATGGTTAATATGTCTATTCAAACCTCTAATCTAGTATGAATAATCACTTGTTCATAACTCAAAGAAAAGGTTAATAATACCAAATAATGGTCTGTAAGGACCCAAAGAAAGGATGAACCTACAATAACTTATTTAACATAAATAATGAATGAATCATGATGGATGCTTAAAGGGGATTATCACTAGGAAAACTACAAATTTATTAATCATGGAGAACATATAAATCTACACAAGTATTTATAAGGACAAAGATTAAAAACATAATTTCATACAGACTATGGTCCTTATGAGAAAGAGTCCATACGGACTGCAAATTAGCATTAATACATATAAAGCATGATTATCCATATGGACTATAGTCCTCAAAAAAGGGAATCCATACGAACTACAAAATAGAGCAAATATACATAAAGCAGATCATCTATACAGACCACATTATTTTTGAAAGGGAGTCCGTATAGACCTCATATTAGTTCTATCATACCAATGATATTCATACTATAATCACATAATATAACAACATACAAATATGTCAATATAACACATGAAGTACTTAATATGCAAGAGTGAAGCAAAGCAATATTATGTCATAGTTCATACGGATTTCAAATCACACACATATCAATATATTTTATCCATGTGGACATAAACATGCCCAAAGATTGGATCGTACGATTAGGATTAAAATAACAAAATAATCATAATGTGCCAGCCATCAATTATGCACAATAAAATAGTTTAAAATAATAACCTACTCCTATGATCATTTTGGGGATTACAAAGAATTACCTCACTTATAACCAATCATAAGAGATCATAAGTCAATATTAATAGTATGAATGTATATTATATGTATAGTAAGAGGCCTCAGATCTTACCTTATAAAGAAACTCTTAAGCAACAACACAAGATTTTAGGGTTTTAGAAAGAATGGAATTTTTTTAGTGTGGGCTAAATTCTAGTATTGCAAATTGTATATTGGAGTCCTCTCCTAGACTCTTAGAATGATGGGGGTTTTAGCTCTTCAAATCACCTCCTCTCTCACATACCCAAAAAGGGTATTTATAAGTTTAGAGGATGGCTCTCCCATCCAGAAGAGGTAAAATCCTTCTAGGATTGTGAGACGGAGTCTGTATAAGAAGATCCTACTTCTAAAAGCTTTCTGTCAATAAGTCGATGCCAACTTGGGTTATTTAGTATATGCAGATCTAATTTATTTGTTCTCCCACTAGTTTATGAACTTTAGGCCTAGTTTTAGGCTAACTCTACTATAGTCCATATGGATGTGGGCTTTGGCTTATCCGTGTTGATTATTGCTTTTAGGCTCAATTATTCTAGGCTCAATCTATTTGAGTCTATGCAGATATAGGCTTTGCCTTCTTCAGGTAGACCTTGGGCCATAGGCTTTACTGTTCTAGTCTAGAACTTGGTTAATGGGTGCAAACCTTATGGTTTAAGTCCGAGTGGACTTGTACCAAGTTAGTCCGTATAGGCTTGGGTTTTAGGTTCTTTGCTTATTGGTTAAGCCTATCTTTGGTTATCATCATATGCCTAAAGGGTAAGGCATTTACACTTTTATCTTGCTAGGATTAACCTTAATACCTTCTACAAAACCTATATGTCCCAAAAAAAACACCTCATTAAGCTAAAGCTCGCACTTGCTTAACTTAGCTTATAACTTCTTATCCCTTAATATCTCTAGAACAATTCTAAGATACTACTCAATCCTTTTTGTTTTTATAGTAAACCAAATATAATAAATAAACACCATAGCAAATTAATCCTAATAAATGCCTAAAGATTCTATTCATCACATTTATGAAGGCTGTTAGAGCATTGGTAAGCCCAAATGGCATTACCAAAAATTCATAGTGCCCATATCTAATCCTGACATCCATCTTAACAACATCTACTTCCTTAACCCTTAATT